>JAKUCV010000691.1:0-133641 GCA_028386065.3 Turnera subulata
ACGCTAGTCTTAATTTATTATTACAACCCATCCGTAATAATAATCGACTAGGGACATTTAAGAATATGAGATATTCTAGGGTTATAAGTATGTGCAAGCGTTTATCTCATAAACGATACTTATTGGAATAACCTTAAGGCGTATACATGACTACAAATAATCATCCATGATTGGCTTTTGGGCATATTATACTAACATAAACAACCCAGGAGGAAAGCCGTAGGCGACTTGGTTCCACTTGAGCGAGGACTCGGGTTCGAGTCCTGGTATATACAGAAAATCTCATTGGGAAACTCATCCACCATAACAAGGTGCGCGACCCAGGTTGGATTCCCTAGTTAATCTGGGAAAACATCCAGTAACAGATATATATTTATATATGAAACCCAAATTAAAAGGGGACTTCAAACTAATCTACGCTTAATCTGTACCTCAGTGGCGCGGTCTAAGATTATTGTACACTCATTTGATAATTGATACCATCGGTCTGCCGTGGATATGTTCGATTTGTACCATCGATCAGTTTAGGCATTTTTTTGGTTAATGGTTGTGGCCATTTATTAATGTCCTCGAATCAAAATGGCTTTTTTCTTGGTTCCCCACCCGGTATCCGAAGCTTTGCCCCGACTAATCCGGATTCGACCCGCATCTCGCACCTGGGTATGGTGGGCGAGTCTCCCAATGAGAATTTTCTGCATACACAAGGACTCGAACCCGAGACCTTGCTTAAGCGGAACCAAGTCGCTTACCGCTTGGACCAACCCCACAGTGGTAGTATTGTTGTATTCTTTAATGTTGGAGTATTCTTCTCAATATTATATAGTATTTTCTATACATAAAATATTTAAAGCCTTTGTTTAAAATCATAGTGTTTGATTCGCTTATTCCTCCCATTAGAGATTACATTTTTGTAATTATATCTGTAATTTTAATTATAATAAGTAATTTTTTTTATACTAACGAAACAGTTTTATTGATAAAAGCTAACAGTATTACGCGCTATATTACCTAAAAAAGCTGTGAAATAAGTAAGGGATTATTATTTGAAATTTGAAAAATTTTATCCAATATATATGTTAACGAATTACAAATTAGCTAGTGATACAGTCAACATATTTGTATCAATGTACCTATACAATCCCACAAGCCTACAACCCAACCTTCAGCATAGAAGAATAATAGTCAATATGGAAAAACGAAAGAAAAAGCTCATGCAACCTTTCGCTCAAATCACCATGTAACCAACCCCATTAATTAGTATTCAATTTATAAACCAAACAGACCGCCCCAGTGCCATCTAACTATAGGGACGACAACGAGTTAGGGTCTCCGCGGGAAGGTGCTCCACTCCCGCCCCTGTTTTTAAAATGTTCCTTTGCCTCACTCCTCTTTCCTAATTTTTGCTCACTATAGGGACGACAACGAGTTAGGGTCTCCGCGGGAAGGTGCTCCACTCCCGCCCCTGTTTTTAAAATGTTCCTTTGCCTCACTCCTCTTTCCTAATTTTTGCTCCTGTCCCCGTTCTTCCCAGGGATTCATCGAATCTTACAATCGAGGACGCCATCTCCTAATTTCATAATTAAAAAATATTATTTCCTAAAAATTAGTTAAAATCAATTAATTTTTACAAAATTCAAAAAATCATTTAAGAAGATCACTTATCCAAATTGAGTACCTCTACAGGATAGAACTCAACAGAAAACGGAAGAGTAACGGCAGCAAGTGATTGAGTTCAGTAGTTCCTCATATCCAATTCTTGACTCGAGAGATATCGTAATATGGAGAAGACAAAATTGTTTCAAGCACTGACCGAACCCGAAGCGCCCCCTCTTTCAAAGAGAGGAGGACGGGGTATTCCCATTTCATTTGATGGTCAGAGGCGAATGGAAAGCGAAGTTGTGGGAATTCGAAAGATTCCCCGGGGGAAACCCTCGAATCCAGCCTATATAATGTCTTTTTCGGGTGCTCGAGGAAGTGCATCGCAAATACACCAATTGGTAGGCATGAGAGGATTAATGTCGGATCCACAAGGACTGCTGGAATTAGTCATTCAAAGCAATTTACGCGAAGGGTTGTCTTTAACGGAATATATCATTTCTTGCTACGGAGCCCGAAAAGGAGTTATCGATACGTCTGTCCGAACTTCGGATGCTGGATATCTTACACGCAGACTTGTTGAAGTATTAACAATATACTGATATATATTGCTTCCATGTCACTGATGTATTTCATATTAGAGACTGTGAAAATTACAATATTATATCAATAAAAATAAAATGTGGTCATCTCCTCACATCAATAATTACATCTCAAAATTTTTATACGATTTTCATGCTCTCCGATCCCAACTCATTGGTTTGTTAGACCAAAAATAATTTGTGTCAATTTGAAAAAAAAAAAATGGGAAGGATCTCTTGCATGACATAAACATAAGCCCCAATGAAAAATCACAATAACCAAAATTTAACAATGGGCCAAGGATAATTTTATATTTTTCCATATTTCGGAGTAGACCTGGCAATTCGTGTTGTCGTGTCGGGTTAAACAGGTAATCGGGTTCTAAATCTTCAACCCGACCCGACCCATTTAATAATCGTGTCGTGTCGTGTCCAACCCGTTTATTATCGTGTCGGGTTCGGGTTGACCCGCGGGTTACCTATTAAGTCTAATAAGCCTAAAAATGAGTTTGAAATTTTTCTATTTTGAGTATTTTTTAAGCAAATAGGCATATAATTAGTTTTTTTTCATATATTAAATAAAATTATAAATTGTAGAATCATAATATAATAATATTTTAAAGCATTTATAGAAGTGTTTTTGGATAATTTTAGTAACTTTAGCCTTAAATATTGGATAAGTCTTATATTAAATCAGTAAAATATCTATACCCTAAATATAATCGGGTCATAAATAGGTACCTATCGGGTTGGCGGGTCAACCCGCTACTTGACCTGCTAATTTTCGTGTCGTGTCGGGTCGACCCATTTAACTAAACGGGTTGGAAATCTCTGACCTATACCTGCTAATTTCGTGTCGGGTTCGTGTCGGGTTGTCGTGTCAATACCCGTTTTGCCAGGTCTATTTCGGAGTCCTCCCGATCAACCGAGCATTCCGTTCCTCCATTCCTAGATTCCCCATGGGGAATACACTACGGTTAACTATCCGGAAATTCGCCGCGGGCTCCCGCAAACTAGCCCCATTGCCATCCCTTCATCCAAACCCATCCCTTCATCCAAACCTATCATGAACTAATTGGCCCAGCACCACTCAACGAAAGCATAGCAATCTGGGTCGTCCAACCCTATTCCTTTATCTTTTTTGGATTTACGTCGGGATCGGATTTTGAGGCTGTGGGTGCTTCCACCACTACTCTGATCAATGTCAAGTGTCATCTTCTTCCTGAACTTATCGCCAATATTGGAAAATTGGATTCCCTTCATTAAGTACCTGCAGGTTATCACTCGGTGATAAGTTGTTTGTGATAATGAATCTTTTTAGGAAAGTCGTTTTCTGAACCTTTAGATATTTCATAAGAAAAGACGTTTCTATTGGAATAATTAATATTTAGTTGTTAAAATAAACCTTTGGCAAAATTCAATATTTTCAGACCCTTATATGTACTATACAGGTGTATCATGTAATTTATCGTTTTAACATCAACTACTGATGATGACTAAATAAAAGAATCCACCCGATCGACATATATTAGATCTGTTACTCCCATCCTCGATAAATATAAGTTTTAAGATTTCTGTCTTAGAATTCAATGATAATTTATTGCCTAGTTTTTCAATTATAAATTATGTACCTAGGTAAAAGACAAAATTTTTATATACAGATATTTTAGTATATTATCATTTTCATAAAAGACTACATTAATTGCTTTTTCACTAAAGGACCTATGATGAGGGAGGGAGAGAGGCACTATATATAATTAGGCCCTCAACTCTAATATTTTCAGCTGACCACAGGTTCCATCCCCAAAATGAATGTAGGTAGCAAGCACATTTCAGGATATCTATAAATAGAGCAATCCAAACGTTGCACAACTTCACAGCAGAAAGCAAACTATGGAGCACCAAAATGCAAGGTTACTTGAAGCTCAAGCTCATGTGTGGAACCACATATTCAACTCCATAAATTCTATGTCTTTGAATTTTGCAATCCAATTAGACATACCAGATATCATCCACAGACATGGAAGACCAATGACCCTTCCTGAGCTTATTGATGCTCTTCCTATTCACCCAACTAAAACGCATTGTGTCCATCGCTTGATGCAGATTTTGGTTCACTCAGGTTTCTTTGCAAGAGAAAGAATCAGCCTGCAAAGTGACCAAGAAGAAGAAGAAGGCTATGTCCTCACAGGTGCCTCTCAGCTCCTTGTTAAGGACAACCCTTTAAGTGTTACCCCATATTTACAAGCCATGCCTCACCCTATCCTGCTAACCATGGCATCAAGTCAGCTCCTGGTTCAAATGTGACTCATCAACTCCATTTCATATGGCGCATGGAATGTCATTGTGGGAGAATGCTGCCCATGAGCCGAAGGTTAACACATTCTTCAATGAAGCTATGGCGAGTGATGCTAGGCTAGTGGCTAGCGTGCTTCTTAAAGACGGTAAAGGGGTGTCTGGATAAGCCAGCCCATTAAACACCCCTTTACAGTCTTTAAGAAGCACGCTAGCCACTAGCCTAGTGAGCCCACCTAGATACCCTTTGGTCTCTTATCCAGACACTCCATCAACTCATACATCTTCCTTCAACAGCCCAATACCTTTCAAACCTATCTTCTGTTGAACAAAGTTCCGTTATCACAACGTGAACAACGCTCCGCTACCAGATTGTTGAACTATGCGCAGGACTAAGCACTAATCTTTCACACTACCAACCTCGTTTTACAGGCAGACTGTGCTGAGACTAAGCAAGACTAACTTGCACAGGCAGGTTGTGCAGAACCCGAGTTGAGAAAGATAGAAAACTCACAAAGACTAACAAGACAACAAACTAGAATAGAGAGAGTACACTCTCAGAACACTCAGAGAGAAATGCTAGAGAGAAAAGCTTGAATGCTATAGAGAAATGCTAGAAAGCTTGGGATGCTTTTCCATTAGAAAGTAGGACCTTTATATAGGCTACAAATTTAACAACTAACCTAGAAATTAGGAAACTAACAATCTCCTTCAAACTTTGAAAAATAGATAAAGCTAACTAATATCTAATCTAGATATTTTAAATAATAACAACCTAAGACCAAATCTAGATAATAACAACCTAGATTTAATTTAGTGGTGTTGATCTTTAACATTTTCGTGGAAAGTGGCGCATCTTCATCCTCCTGTCCCCCTCAAAGCCTTCAATCAGCGTCTTCCTGGTGTAAGTCTTGGCCGTCTCTCCAATAGGAAATTACTCAGACAGAGTTTCAGAGAGCTGTTGACTGACAAGTCACTGCTATTTTACGAAATATGGACATCAAGCAAAGGAGGAAGGTTAAATTTCTTTCGGCTAAAGGCAGCGTTATTTCCATGCCTGAAAGTGTTGATGAGATTTCGGATTCTATTATTCGAGGGGAAATAACAAAGTGGTGAATGATGACAGTTCGTGCTCGTCCATTCCTGTATCTCTTTGTGATATAGAGGTTCAGGAAACCAATAATGTCGGCGACCTTATTGGTTGGGACAGAACCAATAAAATCTCTAAGACAGACCAGCTTGTGGGTCTTTTGGTGGATAGAGAAGCTATTGAATGGGTGCAGTCCCGTGCGACTGCTTGAACTTGTGTAGTTCTTGGTGTTCAATGCCTTTCTTATGTTAAGCGTTATCTCTTGGAATGTTAGAGGCACCTGCTCCTCTTCAAAGCAGAGAAGTGTTCGTAATCTCGTTAATTCAAAGCATGCAAAGTTCCTATTCCTCAGTGAGACAAAATGTTCAAATATGGATGCTACTTTATGTAGATCGGTTTGGGGTGCAGACAATATGGATTTTATCTCGGTTCCCGCAGACGGTTTGGCTGGTGGCTTAACGATGATATGGGATAGCGACTACTTCAAGCTCTCTAAATCAGCTGCTTCGGAGCAATGGATTGTAATGGAAGGGGAACTGCCTTCACTGGGTCGTTCTGTTACAATTTGCGGTGTGTACGGCAAGTCGCAAGTTGATCTTCAGATGTTGATGCTTGATCAACTTTTAGACCTGAAGGCTTCATATCAATCTCCCTGGCTTGTCTTAGGGGATTTTAACGAGACTATTTCTCCTATGGATCGTAAAAGTAGATGGATTCATACCTGGGGGCCAAGGCTTTCACGAAATTCGTTAACGATCTGGAACTAATGGAATTCGATTTGAGGGATAGATTGTATACTTGGGGCAACTTGAAAGCAGCCAGCCGTATTGATAGGGTATTTGCAGACGGTGAGTGGTCTCTGATCTTTCCACATTTACATCTGATCTCAGAAAGTAAGCAGGGCTCAGATCGTGTCCCTCTTTGTTTACTACAAGACTATGGTGAGCAAGGAAAGAGACCTTTTCGATTCATTAATGCTTGGTGGGAATTTCCTGGGTTTCAAGATGTCCTTAAGAATATGTGGGAAGAAGCTTGCATCACGTTCCCGGGTCGGTTCAATCTTTTAAAAAAGCTTAGCATGTTGCGTAGACTCTTCTTAATGTTACAGAGAAGAAGAGCTTTTGCAGAGCTCGGTTCAATTTTCATTACGTTCTGTATTTGATGATATACATTATATAGGAAGAAAAACAAATGAGGGGTTGGTGGGTAAATAGTGACATATACAAAAATACATATTTTTATAACAAAAAGGATCCCAAAGACCATCTCCACAACCCATCTAAAGACCTTACCTTCAGCCCGCCCCACTAAACCATAAAAACTCAAGAAAGCCAAGGCCCAACTTTATCCAAACACTCACCTAAATGCTCTTCTTTTTCAGACCATCATATTCTCTCCAATAACAACAGGCTAAAATTGTTAACCCCTTCAACCTCTTGTTCAATCCCTTCTAAATCTATCACCACATTTGCACTCCCTAGTTTCCACTCTGTTTCCCTTCTCCCTTCCGACCAGAAATTTCTTGATTCCACTTGGAACATAGGCAACCTTTTGGGTATTGCAGAAGGTTATTCAAAAGATTATCTTCTTTCTAAACTCATTGCATCAAATATCTTTCCTAGTCACTAAGCCTTCACTCCATAACACCAACCATGCTCTATCCCCATTTCTCCGCCATTCTGATTCTCATGCATCTACTGGATTTATATGAGTTCTCAATCTCTTGCGAAAATAAGTCACCTCCAGGACGATGATTTATGCCTCAGCCTAACACTTCTCTTCACTTCTTCCTTCATTATGATGTTTTTGGAAATTATGGACATCCATCTTGGGATCGTGGGGTGTTCTCTGTTTCTTCTATTAGTATCAGTGCAGTACTTTAACTCTGCATGATCGTATTGTTTCATCACACTAAATGCTTGTACTACTTTATGTTTTGGACTCTGTACTCTGTTTCTTTTCCTAATTTTAATAAAATCTGTCGTCTTATCAAAAAAAAAATATAAGAGTTGGTCATAAACTATATGTCAGGGAGTGGATAAGCATATTTAATGTCTTTAGTGCAAGTCCGTATGTGCTCCTCTTATGGTGTTTTGGACACTCAATTTATTAGAATAATGGCTGTTTTGGTTGCTTATATATCTCAAGCAGTGGATTTTGCATGATTGGAGCCCTGAAGAATGCTTGCAGATACTTAAGCCATGTAAAGATGCTATCAAGGGAAGACATGGGGGAGAGTGATTATCATAGATATCACATTGGACCATCAAACTAGCAATGAAAAATCAGTTGAGACACAGCTCTTCTTTGATATGCTGATGATGATATTACAGACCGGTCAGCAGAGAACCGAGAAAGAATGGGCTAAACTCTTCAGTGAAGCTGGTTTCAGCGACTATAAGATAACTCCGGTACTGGAATTGAGGTCCCTTATTGAAGCTTATCCTTAAGAAAATGCAGTTAGCTTCTACTAATCATCCTATATGCCTGGAACTTTCTCACACCTTCATGATTTCTTTTGTCCTATGATATGTTTACCCTCATTTTAGTTTTTCTTTTCTCTATCTTTACCCTCTTATAATTTTCGGGCTTGGTTGATAGCATAGTAGCAATTTTGTTGTAGAAGGGTTTTGTTTTTATTCTGCACTGTTTGTCCTCCACCTTTAGGAGATATTGACAATAGTCTCTAACTCCTAAGGTGCTTCCTTCCAAAAAAAAAAAAAAAAAACATGATTAAACTAGAATTGCGCCAACCATTTTTGTGTCTCCACTTACTTGGCCACAAGTCTGCATTACCAAGCCCGAACTACATACCATGCTGCATTTCTTCTATATAAAGAGTAATCTTGTCCAACTCTTCTCCCTTGGGTTGTATTTTGCTCTTTGATTTTCAAAGTTTCTGTTTCTGAAAAATAGGGTGCGTTTGGGAACTCTTTTTTATTTTTAATTCTTAAGATCTGTTCTCAAAATTAAGAACAGAAAACTGTTTTGAAAGTGTTCTGACTCCTAAAAACTCGTTTGGATACTTTATACTGATGATAGTTCTCAAAAATTAAAAAGAAAAAAACAAAATTTGTTACTGAAATAAATTTAGAGATCGTTCTTGAACTATCAAAAAAAACTTTATTAGAATATATAAATTAATTTATTTGATTCAATATTTAGGTAATAAATGATAAATTTTATAATAGAGATGGCAATGAAATTTTGTAAGTAATTTAATTTTTAATTATGGTTTAATATGCTGCAAGATTTATTCAATACTTCTGGTTGAAGTATGTAACTATTATAGAGATTTGGCCCCGACGGCTTTAATTTCTCTTTCTATAAGAGATGTTGGGAATTTTTAAAATCTGACCTGTTTGATTTAGTTTCACACTTTTATGATACAGGTAAACTTCCCAAGGGCGTAAACAACTCTTACATCGCCCTCATTCCCAAGTCACCAGGGGCTGATTCGTTGGATAATTTCAGACCTATAACTCTAGTTAACGGCCTCTACAAGATAATCTCCAAGCTCCTGGCACAACGAATCAAACTGGTTATGCCTCTCCTAATCAGCAAGCACCAATCAGCTTTTATCGAAGGACGCAATATCATGGACTGCGCCCTCTTGGCTAGCGAAATCGTCCATTCTCTGAAGATGGATAAATCTGCCTCAATTGTATGGAAGCTCGACTTCAAAAAGGCATACGACTCTATTAGTTGGAGCTATTTGCAAGAGGTAATGATGGCAATGGGTTTCGGTCCCAAATGGAGATGCTGGATATCTGAATGTCTATCTTCGTCATATCTATCGGTGCTAACTAATGGATCCCCTGGTGACGAATTCAAAATGGAGAGGGGCCTCAAACAGGGGGACCCCCTCTCCCCCTACCTATTCAATCTTGCTGCGGAGGGCCTCCCATGTATTCTTTCTAAAGCTATTGAGCTGCAGTTAATCAAACCAGTTGTAGTCCATAACACACCGGCTACCATCCTCCAATACGCTGATGATACCATTCTGTTCTCACCCGCGGAATCTTCGTCTCTGCTGAACTTGAAACGCTGTCTTCGAGTTTTCGAAGCTCTATCCGGGCTGAGCATAAACTTCCACAAAAGCAGCGTAGTGGGTATTGGAATCAATCAAAGACAAGCCGAACATTTTGCTAATATGCTCCACAGTCGTGTTGAACACTTCCCCATCAAGTATCTCGGTTTCCACCTTGGGGCAAACATGAAAAGGATCAATGCTTGGCAGCCTGTGGTGGATAAATTCCGCAACAAGATGCAAGCCTGGAGGGGAAAGTACCTATCTCTTGGAGGAAGGATCACGCTCATCAGGTCCGTTCTATCAGGCCTACCTATATACTTTATGTCTATGTATCAAATGCCCGTGGGAGTTGCCAAAAATCTCATTCGAATCATGAGAAATTTCTTTTGGAAGGGCATGGATTCGCCCCGGAAACTCTGTCTCTTAGCCTGGAAATACATATCGATGCCTAAAGAGTTTGGCGGGGTGGGCATAGTGGACCTAAATATCCTGAACCAATGCCTTTTGTTCAAGTGGCTGTGGAAGTTTACTCAACCCGGGACTGGAAGAAGATTATTAAGAATAAATGCGGTTCAGCCCTCCCCCGCATGAAACCTGTGTTCAGATTGGCTAACGCTTCTACTGCATGGCGCGATATTGTTCACTCGGGAAGTGTGGAGAGTCAATCCGGGTTCGATCTTTGGCAGGGCTCCCGCATCATGGTTGGGAATGGCCTTCGCACTCGCTTTTGGCTCGACAAATGGACTTGCAACGATGAGTTTAGCACCAGATTCCCATGCATTTTCTCAGTATCTCTTTGCCAGAATCTTTCGGTATCCGAATGCCTCCATCCGACTAATTCACAACCACTTTGGACGTCATCCTGGGGAAGGCCTCTTCGGCCATGGGAGCTAGCTGATATGCGCATTATGTGCCACGAGGTATCTACTACCATTTTGCAGCCTCCTACCGAAGACGAGTGGATCTGGACTGACGGGCCTTCTACCGAGTACTCTGTTTCGCAAGGAAGGTCTTTCTACTATAAACACCTAGGCCTGTCAAAACATAAACCTTTTGTTTGGCTGAACCTTGTTCCCTACAAAATAGAATGCTGGACTTGGCTTGCGCTCAACAATGGGAATGCCACCAAGGATGCTCTCAGGTACCGCGGTATCATCTCTCTCAGTGATTCTTTGTGTGTCTTCTGCAACTCTCAGGAGGAATCGAGGGATCACCTGTTAATTTCATGTCCTATCACTTGGCGAGTATGGTCAAAAATCTGTAAATGGTGGAACGTGCAATGGTGCTGCCCTGCTATGTTGGAAGACTTCCTTTGGCAATGGGTCTCTCTCCCTCACTCCTGTGACTATCGCGCATCTTGGGTTATAATAGGTTTCGCTGCTCTCTGGTCCATTTGGCTTGAAAGAAACAGGCGAATATTTAACAAGGAGTATGCAGATGTTGACAGGATTTTTGACCTCATCATGGTTCACGCTACCTTCTGGATCAAGTCTCTACAGCCTCAATTTCCCTTTAGTGCATCTTTTGTCCTATCCAATGCAGAGTCCATAAAAAACTGGAAGTCCCCTAAGCGAAAATTCTCCCTGTTGGAAAACATCCCCTGAGTTTATGCAATCTTTTACCGCGCCTGTATAGCGTTACTGTCTGTAAATTTCTTTTCAGTCATTGTATCTTGCTTTTACTCTATTAATAAAGCGTATCGTTTGTATCAAAAAAAACTATTATAGAGATTATTATATATAACTAGACTTTATATCAATGTCTTTTATATATAATTCACAAAATATTCTACTAGCTTATTTATTGGATAATTAGCCCACAACTATAACACATCATTATGGACCATATATTAAATTTATAAAATGATTAAAAGCTATGTTACTTCCTTTCTTTATTAGGAAATCAACGTTATTTTGATAAAAATAAAATGCGCATTAATTAATAGGCATCTTGAGAAAAAAAAACAGAGCACTACTGAGAATCAATTTTTTGCCGGTGTAAATTCTGCACCTTAACGAGGTACAGTGAATGAATTTATTTTTTATTAGCCATAAAACAAAATTGTATCCATATATAAAATATATTAATTACATGCATTGAAAGACAAAATGCCCATGATTTTTTGAGGAAGGGAGGACAGCCAGCAAAGAAATGAGAAGGAAGAATAAAGAATCACTCACGCAATGGGAGGGAGCCACTCACTTTCTAATAGCCTTCATATTTACATAATTGTCATTAATGAAATTTGGATTTTCTTCATATTTACAAACATGCCACCGTGTGTTTTGAGGAACAACTCAAAACTTCTTTTTTTAGTTTGCTATTTTCAGTTCTGACAGAGCTACTTTTAAGGGACTGGTTTGGCAGGATTGATTGCTTTTTTCCCATCCAAACATGTTTTCACTCCTCACATAACAACCAAAACCGAAAACTTATTTTGGAAACAAGTTTCCAAACAGGCCCGTTTGAACCAAGGAGGGGAGGAATAGTTTTTAATTGCTGTGTTGGTTGGGAAAAGCTTTGAAAACCCAGATTTGGTAATTGTATTGAAGTTTTTCCAAGTTAGTCTTAAGAATAATCACGACATTAATGCTCTTTCTGGCCTAGATGATCAAACTAAGTGCCCTCTTATATATATCAGGTTAATGGTATATATTGTATCCTTAGGGTTTGAAATTTGTCAATTGTATATCCAAACTTGTTCGTGCAAAACTGGCTGCAAGTGCACAGCGTTGCTGTAGTAAGCAAGGTCGAATCACAGGGACTGCGAAATAACACTGTCCTTAGAGCTTTCGATCGATTAGACTGTAAAACGTCAAGTAAATAAAGTATCGAATTGATGAGAGTAATAGGCAGAAGAAATTAAGTAAATAAACAGTAAATAAAGAAACAGCGTGTACTAGTGAGGTGATGCAGTAATAAAGAAACCTAGGTTGTCCGGAGTTCACTACAGCGGGTGCTGTCTAAGTATTAAAACTATGGATTGGCTAATTTATTCGTCTACCTTGTAGGGCTCCCTAGCCTATATCATCTACAACCAGCTGTTCACTGTTATTGTAGACCTACCCTAGTCTCGAACAACCTGCTGTTCGCCAGTGTTGCCTGTCCTAAGGTGCAGTAGGCGCTGTACTAGGTGTTGGATCCTCAACTACTTTCGACAACAGTTAGGATAGAGGTTGTGTATGGAACGATCAGATTTTCTAACTTCTCCTGTTCAGTGCTTCGCTAGGTTGTCTAAGGTGTACAAGAGGGTGATCAGGCCGCATGCGCTGTTAGGCTCTCCATACACAAATCAAAGAATAACGGATAATAGAAGCCAAAACATGAATTGTTACTCAAACATAACTGTAGCTACACCCCATAAACCTAGATAAGAGAAATTAGTTCATGAAGAAACTAAGAACTATAAACAAAGTAATAGGCGACAGCGACATGCTGTCAAATTATGAACCTAAAGTCTTCACTTGCTTCAATCAAATTCTTCAAGCTCCTTCTGCTCTGAAAGTTGTGTGTTCTGCTCCAGGAAGTAGAGAAGTCGAAGATAGTCTTTAGGGTTTTGTTCTTTTCTATTTATAGAGAACAAATCTTTTGTTAAAACCCTAATTCCTGAGGAATAAGTTTTCTTCTCAAAACCTAGCAGCAAAAGGTCTTCTTTTCTTCCATGGAGTGTCCATGTGATCTTCAATAAAATCTCCTTGAATTTGGATGCAAGTCTCCAAATTAATTATAAAAATTAGGACTTTGATGCAGCGCCGCTGTCAGGTTGCACCTGGGCACTGCCGCTAGTGTAGGTTGAACTGAAACTGGGCATTCAGCAGCGCCTTGCTGTTTTCGGGCCAACATTGTCAAAATCCACTCCAAAAAGGACCTAATTGCACCTGAAAGCAAACAAGAACTAGGAAAGAAGAATTTAGTATAAAAGCAAGTGATCTCCTACCTAAATGCATGAATTGATGCTAAATTCAAGGCCAAAAGACTATAGTGCATGCTGTAAAAGTGTGTAATTTCATGCTCATCAAAACTACAAACTCTTTTTTGGCTCAATTTAAGTAGCCCAAAAACGGACCCAGAACAAGCAGCTTTTTTTTTAATTATTATTACATTGGAAATCCTAATCTAAATGCTAAACTAATCAATATTGTTCGGGTTCAAACCCACAACCACTAACCCCACAAACCTTGGGAGGTGCCAACGCGACCACACGTCGCAGGCCAAGCAGCTTTCTTTTGATACTAACAGAACAAGCAGCTTTCTTCTGATGCTAACAGAACAAGCAGCTATATGCAAAAGTGTCTATACTTCCTATATAGAGCAATCTGAAAGTGCTTCTACTTTAAAGTTCTTAGAGGATAAAGTTTATGGTCACATTTGATACCATATCAAGCCATCAGGGAAATAATATCTATGCAACTATATATTGCAAATTCTGAGTGGAGAAGGGCTGGGGTTTAAATCCTGGTAATGTGGATGGAGCATGCACTGCTGGTAGGGTGCCTACCTTAACATGTATCGATCGATACCCCGAGAGAGACTAGTCCCGTGTTGGTGGGATACTCTTCTAGTGTCAAAAAAAAAAAAGAAGCAAAATTTCATTCAACACACTATAACTTTGGTAGATATCAATTTAGCCATCTAATAATTTGATTGAACATTCAAACAAATTTAACATACCAACCCATTACAATTAGAGCATTATGTCTTCAATAAAAAAAAATATTCAGTTTTATCTGCACTTGAGGGGATATGTGAATTATTTTTTGGTAGAAAATATTTGAATTATTTTTTTTAAGAACTGAAAATATGTGAATTATTAAAACCACATAATTTTTTTAAAGTAGGTTTAAATCCTATTTATAATAGTTATTTTTTTAAAAAAAATTGAAGCTAATCGATCCAACTCTACTAAATAACAGATTATATATATATTCACTTTTTTTCCAGCTATCTTTTACCCTCTTTTCTATTGATTTTAAAACTATCATCTTATTGATTAATCCTTTTATTCAGTCTCTCTCTCTCATATTTTTATCTGTTTTAATTCTTAAAGAATTTAGAAAGCTTTCATATAACTATTAATATTATACTTTAGCTTCCCTTAAAAAAAAAATACTATACTTTAGCAAAACAATGTTGTTGTAATAATTCATATACCCGTCTCACCCTAATGGATTTATAACAAAATGCTTCTTCTCTTCTCTTTTCTTTTTAAGACAAAATGCTTTAATTATAATGGGTTGGCAAGTTAAATTTTTAAAATGTTCAAACAAATTATTAATTAGATGGCCAAATTGATACACCACCAAAAGAAAACCCAGAAGATGGCTAAATGAAATTTTGCCATAAGAAAACTATATATTGCAAATTTAAAAGAAAGTTTACGACTTAGCCCTTTGAAGATGTAGCTAGCATATTAGCTCTCCTTGATACCCATGCTAGCCAGTTGTTATTAAACTAGGTTAAGACTTTTGCAAAAAGCTCTTGAGATTTTGGCACATTAATTCAGCTGTTTTTTTTGGTGAAGATAAGGAGGCCATACGGCCATTACAATGAAGCTAAGGGATACAGCAGAGTCGAGGGGTTGAGGCCCCTGACAAGTCTCCAGCAAGCAAACTTAAAACACACGCCGGTGGGTCCTGCAAAAGATGGCAGCCCAGCGGCAGGCTCTGCGCGAATGAAGCAAGGCCATCCGCCACCTGATTCGCTTCGCGATACACATGCCGAACCCGGACAGACCTAGCCTATGCCAGCAGTTCCCGGATACAAAGGATAATAGCTCGCACAGAAAGGGGTGGATCCCCTGCCGCTGGTTGTAAACAACCCACAAAAAACTGTGAATCAACCTCCACCTCTACTTGGTGATAACCCCGCTCCCACGCCATGCACAAACCAGCCCAAACTCCCCAACATTCCGCTTCTAAAGTAGAACAGGCCCCATTGTTATAGCCAAACCCGGCCAGCCAACGCTCATTATGGTCCATAAAAGTCCCCCCAGCAAAGGCATGTCGTGAGCCCAGCCTACAAGCACCATCAGTATTCAGCTGGATCCAAGACATTGGGGGGCAACACCAGCCAATCAAACGCTCCTCCCAATAAGTAGTCCTGGCACCACCAAGATCAGCCACATCCAAAGCCAATTGTACTTCTTTCAAACGGTTCCCCACCATACAAGCAAGGGAGAGCGACGAGCACTGAATATTGTTAAAAACCAACTCATTCCGACTCCACCATATCTGATGCACCGCCACACCAAAAAACAAACCCGCCGCATCCAGTTGAGTACTCTGCCGAAACAGCCCCCGTAAGCCCATCAACAGCCATCCCTTAAGGCATGGATTGAAGAAAGCTCTACGATCAGGCGGGGGAACAACCCGAAGCCAGAAATCCCTTACCAAGGGACAATCTCGCAATACATGAAGAACACTCTCAGGCTGCTGACGACACCGAGGACAGAGGCCATCTGTGGCCAGGTGGCGGCGTTGACGTTCCCTGTTAGTAAGGAGCGACTCATGTGCAGCCTGCCAAAGAAAAGCCCGTACTCTCTCCGGGCCGAGCCACTTCCAGATAAGCCGCCAAACATCCTCCGGCGGTGACCAACCATCCTCACAGGGAAAGCTCTATGCCGACTTCACAGAAAACACACCATCATGAGTACCACTCCAGTATGGTTCATCCTCCCCAGCCACAGGCGTGGGAGAAAAAAGACCAGCAATCTGTAGACACAAAGCCGGAGGTAGCAAATGGCCAAACTGTGCCCAGTCACAAGAGCCCAGAGACGAGACAAAGCTGGCCACCGGGAGATCCAACATCTGAGCAGGGATGGGATGAGTAGCCAAAGGATGTAGTGGTCCCAAATCACCAACCCAATTATTCACCCAAAAACGAGCACGACAACCATCACCAAGAGACCACTTCATCCCACGGAGAAGAAGGGGCCAAGCTCGGCAAACTCCACGCCAAAGAGGGGAACCACCCGCTACAAACTCAAGTGAAGGTAACGAATTCTCACTCACCCCATACTTGGACCGTAAGACACGGACCCAAAGAGCTTCTCGTTGCTTCGAAAGCCCCCAGCCCAACTTCATCATAAAACTATTATTAAGAAAACTCACCGGGCGAAGCCCCAATCCACCACACACTTTGGCTGGATCAATCTGTCCCATCGAAGCTGATGGATACGCTGGTGTTCCATGGTCGAACCCAAATAAACCCTCGGTATTTGGCATTAATTGCATCACAAATGGAAGACGGGAGAGGGGCCGCTTGCATTACAAAAGAGGGCAAAGTTGAAAGGACTGATTTGACTAGAGTAATCCGACCAGCCAGAGATAAGTGCCTCGCCTTCCAACTGGACAACCTCTCATCCATCTTGTCCAATATACCTCTATACGTGGTGGTACTAACCCTCTCATGCAGGAGCGGCACGCCCAGATAACGACCCAGATTAGAAGTCCAAGGTACACCGCCAAGATCACTGAGATGTTGCACATGATCCAAAGGGAGATTCTGGGAGTAAAACAACAAGGACTTATCCTTGTTAACCATCTCACCCGATGCAGCACAAAAAACATCCAAGCACCCCATCATACTAGTCAACTGTGCATCTGTGCCTTCCCCAAAAAGAAGGGGATCATCTGCAAAGAACAAATGTGAGAGTAACGGACCACCACGATTGAGTTGAATAGCAGACCATCTACCATCCCCCACCGCTTGCTTGATCAGGTGTCCAAGCCGCTCCACACATAGGATAAACAAATACGGCGACAACGAATCACCCTGTCTGATGCCACATGACGGGTGGAAGGCAGAAGTAACTTCCCCATTCCACACCACCCTCATTGAGGGAGTGGTCACACAATACATAATAAGATTAACCATAGGGTCCGGAAGTCCCACCAAGCAGAGTGTTTCCCGAATAAAAGACCACCGGAGCCAGTCATAAGCCTTGGCCAGATCCACCTTCATCGCCAACAAACCCCTACCCTCCCTCCGCCTCTTCATTGTGTGAATCACCTCTTGCGCCACAATAATATTATCCGTAATGTGGAGACCCGGTACAAAGCTACTTTGAGCTGGCCCAATCATAACCCTCATTAAATCTCTTAACCGGGCTACAATGAGCTTAGTAATCAGCTTAAATGACACATTACAAAGACTGATCGGCTGCATTTGAGTCAAGGACTCTGGAACATCCACCTTGGGAATCAAAACAATCAATGTCTCATTAAGCCTAGCATCAAAAGATTGTTCTTGAAATGCACGAGCAACATGATGATATAGATCCTGACCAACCGTCGCCCACTGCCTCTGGTAGAACAAAGTTGGCAACCCATCCGGTCCTGGAGCCTTTAGAGGCCCCATGTCAAACAGAATTCTACGAACTTCAGCTAACTCCACCCTCCGAGAAATTTGCTGTAACATTCCGGAATCAGCCGTAGGAAATTGATTAAGAAGGCGACAGTCTAGCCCCTAGCCATCCTCGGAATAAAGGGCATGGTAAAACTGTGTAGCCCGGTTCTGTAAAACATCTTGATCATGACACCAATCCCCAGAATCATCCTTCAAAGCCTCAATCCTATTCAGCTTGCGTCTGGTGATGGTAGTAGTGTAGAAGAAACGGGAATTTCTATCCCCACATGATAACCATTGGTAGCGTGATTTTCTGCATCCATAATAATTCCTCCCGAACAAGAATACACTCAAATTCTAATCTTAACTTAGCCTCCAGCCGACGGTGCCCAGGATGGAAACTACGACTATTGGCCCGCTCAAAACTTGCCAGCCGACGTAAGAGCTACCTCTTCTGCTGAAAAATTTGCCCAAAAATAGTGGAACTCCAAACCCGAACAGCCTGGGTAAAAGATGTAATAGAATCACAGAGCTGAGCATGCTGTCCCCATGACCCCCTCACAAATTCCACAAATTGCGGATGTGTCATCCAAGCTGCCTGAAAACGGAAAGGATGACTAGCAAGAGGCGGAGCAAGCATACTTGATTCTCGGAGAAGAATCGGTCTATGGTCAGACTTTCTTCTTGGATGATGGAAAACTGCCCCCTTTGGAAATCTCATTCGCCATGCGTCATTACACAACACTCGGTCCAATCTTTCAGCTACCCAAATCCAAGAGACCACAGTTCCCCTTCCAGCCCCGGAAATGTGCACATTTGCTAGCCAATGGTTGTCCCTCACCGCGCTTCTCATGACTATAAGCAAGAACATTAAAATCCCCTAGGACCACCCATGGCTCAACTATAGAATTGCTAAGTCTCAAAAGGTTTTGCCATAGTTGAGCTCGCAAACCATCCGAGGGGCTGCCATATACCGCTGTCAAAACAACCGGCCCACTACCTGGCCTAGAGACACGAACATGGACAAACTGTGGATGAGAAAACAACAACTGCACCTGCACAATGTCATCCCTCCAAAGCAACCAGAAACCCCCTGAAAACCACCTAGCATCCTCTTTATAGCTGCCTATGAGACACAGAGAACGAATGACATTATCCGCCACCAGCCCACTAATCCTCGGCTCCACGAAAATAGCCAAATGCACCTGATGATCCCTAACCAAATCCATAAAAGCACTCTGAAATAAAGTATTATTTGCCCCCTGGCAATTCTAAGCTAGAATATTTAAAATCATAAATAAAAGGATAAGGTAGAAGCAAACACACCTGACATCACGCCTCAGGCCTAGCCTCCAGTACACCCTCGACAACCTCTGAGCCACACTCCTCGGACCCCGGCCTCCTCACGTCTCCGACCAACACATGACCCGCCTGACATAAGTTCTACCCATCTTCACTCTTGTCCGACGGCAGCACGTCCGCCATCTCCAAGTCCTCCGAGACTGGCACCCCGCTTGAATCCGCCGGAGAAACCAGCTCCTCCTGTTGTCGGAATGGGTTAGCACCAGCCACCATAGATTGCTCGGCCAGCCCCACCACCTCTCCACGTGATGGACTCTTCTGGCGTGAGAGTTTAAAAGGCGCTCCATCCAGCACAACTAGGGTTGAAACGCCCCCAACCGAAGCTTGGATGTGCTTGCGCTTCGCGGCCGTAGTGCATTTCTCCGAAACTGCCGGAATCCTAAGCGGGTCCTCCTCTCTCTTACCTCTCCTTACCTCCTTCAAGTTTGGTTTCATTGAGAAAGACGAGCCTCTAGAAACATCTGCACGAGGAAGAGTAAACACACGGGGTATAGGAATTTCCATAGTGGACTTAGAAGAGCCCGACTTGGAAGCTTTCTTGGGCCCAACTTTAGTGTTCTGGGATGAGGTTGAGGTCTTTGACGGAGACCCAGTCCTGCGATTTAGCTTCTTTTTGGGCTCCAAACCCACTGAGAACCCACCAGCAGGCCCTGTGCTCTCCTCCCACCCCACCTTATGACCATCTTTCAAAATTTCTGGGGCATTAAACGTAAACTGGTCACCCTCTTGACTTCCCACGAGAGCAACCCCCTTCTCTTTAGTCAACTCTGTAACTGTCGTCCCCAAATCAAAGGGATTCGACTGTAGTGGGATATCAGCCTGCACTGCAGAGTCCATCATGGCTTCAGTAACCGCCCTCCGCTGATACTAGCTAGGATTACGCCTCTCCTTACGGACTATCATCCAATTCCCAATGCAAGCCCCCTCGTCTCTGCCCACGGTAGACTCCGCCGGCTCCTTCCCAGTACCAAACAACCTCTATTCAACAGCCGGTACCGACTCCGGTGATTCAACATCATACGACTCAGAACAAGATGGCCCTCCTCCAGTTCCCATTGTATCCCGCACCGATGGCCGATGAGGGCAAGAGGCCACAACATGCCCAACCCTTCCACATGAGAAGCAGGCGTTTGGTATATCCTCATAGCGAATATGAAACCATAGCCCCTCCACTTCAATCTGACTAAGCAATGGTTTGGAAAGATCCACACTCACAGCAATACGCACAAATTTACCCCGCTCTGCCTGCTGGGTGTTACCATCGATACGAACAAAATGCCTGATTTCATTACCAATACAGTGGAGGATGTCTTTTTGTAGTGTTCCGGTGGCAGCCCCGTAATTTGAATCCATACCACAGCGCGAGAGGGGGGTTTAGAGACATCAAAATTGGGATGCCAAGCTTGCACACTGAGGTAGTTCTCCTGGGTCATCCAAGGCCCCCCAAAAACTAGCCAGTTGAAATCCGCCCTCTGTTAAAGGAAACTAGAAAATAGCCATTATCCAGATCCATCACACGGAACCCTCCTGCCAATTTCCACATCTTCGCTATCTGCGAGCACAAGGTTCGATAGGCGATGCTCGCCCCCAACAACCGAACATAAACAGAGTTGGCCCACGGCTTTCTGATATGTTCCCTCTTGCGATCCGAGAGTCTGATCGAAGGTCCTTGTGCCTTGCGTTCCACCGTGATATCGGTGGGTTCCACTTTGAACTCATCCATGACGACATGTGGGGTAACCCCCGATCGCCATTGTAGTAGCTTGTCCTTAAACGAAGGCCTCTACGAATTGTCCCCTGGTGGCTCTAGTCCCCCCGTGCGGCGAGGGGGCGGGAGCATTTTCTTTTGTTGGAACGATAATTAATTTTTTAAGATTTTTGTTACTCTTGATTCAACCGTTTTTTTATCATCCAACTAGTTGCCAGTTAGATATCCGTCGTCTTTTTTTTTTATATACATACTAATCGCACTTTATTACTTATAGGCCAATACATACAGTCAAGTTATTAAGACAATGACAGGATTACAATATAGTAGTAGCTCATGGCCGATCAGATGGCAGGAGAGAAAGGAAAGCAAGTGAAACTGAGGCAACAAAAATAATGACTACTCAAATTTCCTGATTACTCTTATCCAGTCTTTGATCACATCTGAAGAAACCAATAGATTGCAAGATGAGTAAGGAAACTCTGGTTGAAGTGACTTTATCCATAATGTTGCTCTTGCTACTGCTAAGTCGAACAAGCAATCCCATCTAATTTCTTCATTGTTGAAAATTAGATTATTCCTTGCTTTCCAAATTGACCAAACTACAGCCAAACCGAATATCATCCAAGTAGCTCTTCTAGTTAGAGAGGGTTCTAGCCAAGGCCACTGTGCTAACCACTCAAGCATAGATGGAGGAGAGATCCAAAGGATACCCCACCAATGACATAGTCGTTGCCAAAACTTCCAGGAGAGGGGACAATGGAGAAAGAGATGCGTGCCTGTCTCTGGTTCTGAGTTACAAAACGGGCAACTGACCTGATCGGGCGGGAGTATACCTCTTCTAACTAAGTTGACCTTTACTGCAGTTCCTTCATTTATCAGCTGCCACAAGAAGCACTGAACCTTTGGAGGGCCAAGAATAGTCCATAAGTTAGGAATTGTTGCTCTTGGTAAGGAGGATTTAGTGATGAAATCCTTACCATCTTTAACAGAAAATTCTCCCTTTTTGTTGTCCCATTTCCACCTGTCTTCAGCGTGCCTATTAAAAGAAACTTTGGAGAGTTCTACATCGAATAACTTGCATTGATTAATTTCCCAATCATACAGGTGTCTGCGCCAAGCTTCAAAATTTAGGGAAAGTGGTGCCAAGATCACCGCTGAAGCGAGGGAGACGTCTTGGGCAACGGATGCTTGAAACAGTCGTCCAAATTTCTCCTTCAAATTCCCTAAGGGGGACCATTTATCATTCCAAAAAGATATCTTGCTACCATCACCGATGCATATAGAAAGATTGCTCTTCAGGGGATAACTTGGCCTTTTGGCATCATCTGAGCATCTGATAATATTCTGTGAAACTCTAGACATGCGATTAGGAATGAAAATAGGCTCAAAGCTACTGCTAGCAGATTCGCATTTATTCTTAAGGAGACGACACCATTCAGCATCAATATTTTGAAGGTAACTCCAAAGCCATTTGAAGCACAGACTGTTGTTCTTTAGAACTAAGGAGTCGATGCCATGGCCTCCAAAGTCTTTAGGACGTGAGACTTTGTCTCACGCTACCCAACGGCTAGATATCCATCGTCTGTCTAGCCATCAAACTATATATAGACTTGGCGCAAATTAACACCTTTAAATTGGGTCGCAAATTCTGCAGAGGTGTCATGCACATTTGCGAACAATAAGTCAGTGCTTGGTAAAAAAGTTTTTCTTGTCCCTTCACTTTTTTGTTTTCGTATTTGTTGTCCCTCTTCCTTTTTTTTCACTCTTCATGTCCCTCAACTCTTGAATTACCGGGCCACCATGTCCTTTTGACCCCCAGCAGCCGGTTGGGAGCTGTGCCACTGACACATGTCCGTGGGGCCCACTTCAGCTGATTTATTTTTCTTTTTTCTCTTTCTTTCCTGTTTTCTAGGTTTTAATATATTAGTTTTTATAATATGGAATAAACAATATTCTACAAAAAATTGGCTAACATATTAACTGATTGACTTCTTCAAACCTCAACTTGATTAAAAATGTTTGAAAGATAAGTATGAATTTTTTTCGAGAAAACATAAGTACGAATTGTTAATACCCAAAATCGTAAAATTATCAATACCCAAAATCCCTCCTCCGTCATCATGTAATTTTCATCTCCTTGGAATAAGCACGCAACTGCCTCCTCGTCAACCCCCTTCGCCACCGCACAATCCACTCTGTCTCCGACGCTGACGTCATAAAAAATGTCTTCTTTGACCCTTCCCTCACGAAGAATTCCTCTTCCTTAGGCCTCGCCTTCCCCTCCTTCACCACCACCTCCTCGCGTTGTCCACTATGCGCCCCCTCTTCCGGTCTTCAACGCTCTCACTGCTTACGACCTCCGATCTCCCGCCTCGCTCCTCTTTGAAGACAGTGTCAACGGTAACCAAGCGCGAGCACCAAGGTTTGGAAATCGCCTCGGGACGGGGCTTGTGCCTGCAGAGGTGTAGGAAGTCCGAAGAAAGCGATTGAGATTTAGACTAATGAAAAGTTCCATGAATGTTCTTCCTTTAAGATTTTGTGAGTAATGGTAATGGTAATGGAGTGTTTTACGATTGATTTATTTATTTCCATCCTTTTCTGGGTAGATTGGATTGATTAATTGCTGGATCGATGAGGATTCAATTTGGGCGTTTTATGTTTTCCGATCGGGAGAGTATTGTTAATTGTGGGATATCCTATCTGTGTGACCCACCACTGTTCTCTTCTGGCTTGGCTACGGCGGTGGGTGGAAGAGAGAGAGAGAGAGAGAGAGAAAGAGGAGGGAGACGCGGGGGTGGAAAAGAGAGAAAGAAAGAGAGAAAAAGAAAAAGAAAAAGAAAAAAGAAGAAAGAAGAAAATAAAAAAGGAAATGGAGAAGAAGAAAAAAGAAAAAGGGAGAAGAAGAAAAAAAAATGAGAAAAAATGATTAAAAAATAAGCAAAATGTGGGGCCCACTTGACACATCAGCGGCCATAACAATCAACCTGTAATAGCAGGTAAAAAGGACATGGTGATCCGGTAATTCAAGAGTTGAGGGACATGAAGAGTGAAAAAAAAGAAAGAGGGACAACAAATGCGAAAACAAAAAAGTGAAGGGACAAGAAAAACTTTTTTACCGTCAGTGCTTGTTTTTTCGATGCTATAATAAGTCAGTGCTTGCCAATTAGATCTGCATTATCGGTGTAGCTCGGACAGCAGGGCTCATTTTTTCGGATGAATTGAATCCGTGGCAAGCAGGCAACCGTACTAATTCAAATAATAAAGGGAGGGCATTTCATATTTGACTATATATGGTTACACATCTAATCAATACACTAAATGCTTGTTGCTAGAGGTGAGCTGTATTCTATTTCACGTAGCCTACCTATCATCTAAGTTCTGTTGCCTCTCCCTCGTAAAATTATTCTGCTTAATTAGCTACCCATTAAAGCTAAACAACTTAGCTTTTATTTCTAGCTACCCAAACTACATTAGGTATACCCACAGCTATAGAGCACAAAGCTACACCAATCTCAGAAAGCTCAAGATAAATGGGCGAAGCAGCATTACAGGAAATGCAGAGACGATACCTAACTCTCGGCTCCATCATATATATCTGCCGGGGTAAGAAAGTCATGTGAAACGTAGGGGAAACTTCTTGCCTAGCTTCAATTAATCTAGAAGGTAGTTTGGCAAAAAAAAGAAAAGTCCCAAAGGTAACTCTGTTGATAGTCACATGATCATATTGTAACCTAAACATTCAAATTAACCTCGTTTAGTAGTGTTAGAGATGGATTTTCTATTTCCCTTTCATTCGGCTGGGAAGAGCATTTCTGGATATATGGCCGTCGTGGACCAATCCTATAAATAGCTCTATTCAACCTTGTACATGTTCATAGAGGAAAACACCACATCTTACGGTACTGAAGGAAACAAACCCTTCTCACCACAAAAGCAATCACTGCCATTCTTTTCTTTTCTTTATTGTAGCTGCTCAGGAAAATGTCCTCAGACACCAAAGCAGAGCAGCAAAACGCAAGGCTACTTGCAGCTCAAGCTCATGTGTGGAACTACATATTTAACTTCATAAATTCCATGTCTTTGAATTGTGCAATCCAATTAGAAATACCAGATATCATCCACAAACATGGAAAACCAATGACCCTTTCTGAGCTTATTGATACTCTTCCTATCCACCCAACTAAAACGCATTGCGTCCATCGGTTAATGCGGATTTTGGTACACTCAGGTTTCTTTGCAAGTGAAAGAATCAGCCTGCGGTGTGACCAAGAAGAAGAAGAAGGCTATGTCCTCACAGATGCCTCTCAGCTCCTTATTAAGGACAACCCTTTCAGTGTAACCCCATACTTGCAAGCCATGCTTCAACCTATCCTGCTACAACCATGGCATCATGTCAGCTCCTGGTTGAAAAGTGACTCTTCAACTGCATTTCATGCTTTGCATGGAATGCCAATTTATGAGTATGCTGCCCATGACCTTAAATTTAACACTTTTTTCAATGAAGCTATGGCTACGGATGCGAGGCTAGTGGCAAGCGTGCTTCTTAAAGACTGTAAAGGGGTGTTTGATGGGCTGAGTTCGTTGGTAGATGTTGGTGGCGGCACCGGAACTTTGGCCAAGGCCATAGCCAAGGAATTTCCAAAGTTGGAATGCGTTGTATTGGATCTCCCACATGTGGTTGCTAATTTGGAAGGAAGTGAGAACTTGACCTTTTCTGCGGGAGATATGTTTGAGGAAATACCACCAGCAAATGCAGTACTACTCAAGGTATTGCCAATTAGTAATACTTAGTATCCTCTTTGCAATAATAACTTTAAATCATATTATTTGAATAATTCAGTACAAAACTTAATCAGTTGGGTATATATAAAGTCCCAAAAATGACCATGAATGTTTAAAGTTCAATACCGACCAACATTGGGTGCACTGGTGAGTCATGTTGCGAAAGGACTAAGTAATTTTGATAGAAACAAGTTTATGGAAATTGTCAAAGCAAGGGTGATCGTTGAGCAACCCGGGGAGAATAGTTTGGCGGTTGGGTGCTATACTCGTCTAGTATATATAAAATAAAATTATGTTTGGAGTTCAATATAAAAATGTTTATGCATGTAGGTATAGACTGACTCAGAATAATTGGACATATATATCCAAGATCTCTTATCCAATATCTCTCTTCCAATGTGACACTTAGGTCATCACTTCCACTCCATCTTTTTGCACCTTCATCTTCCCTGGGAGCCCAAATCCATATGATAGTGGCATTCTAATCACTGAGCCGTACTCATCGTCGTCTCAATATCAATCCCGAGTCACGGACTATATAGCCCAAGCCAACTCGATAGTGGAGTGAGAATGACTCGGCCACTATTTTGTCAAGCCCCTGGACCCAAAATCTTAATCTTAAATTACTTAGGTACATCTATACTCAAGGACTCTCACACTCAGTACCCATAAAGGAGTTGGTCATCCCAATTGGTTTGAAATTTCAGTCGCATACATAGCATATTTGACAGTCAAGAAGTCTCTTTCATTCTAATTATTCGTTTTTCTTGTTGATGGCCACTAGTGGATTCTGCACAATTGGAACAATGAGAAATGTGTCAAAATTCTCAAGAACTGTAAGGAAGCAGTCAAAGGTAAGAATGGGGGTAAGGTTATCATCATAGATATGGCTATGGAGAACAGGAAAGGGGATTATGAGTCAAACGAAACACAGCTCTTGCTGGATATGCTAATGATGATTGCGCACACTGGTCAAGAGAGAAACGAGAAAGAATGGGCAAAACTCTTTACTGATGCTGGCTTCAGTAGCTACAAAATAACCCCTAAGTTGGGTTTAAGGTCAATCATTGAAGTATATCCATGACGAGCTGTGAATTGGAGGGCTCCTTCCAAGTGCTAATCATATCCAGTCGTCTTCATTTTAATGTATTCCAAGTTGTAATAATCTATCGCTTAAACAATGTTTTATCTATGCACTATGTCATATCTATCAATCTTTTTATTGAATAAGTGACTTCGACGTAATGATGTTTTTCCAAGTCTTAAACATAATCATGGTAATGCTTTCTTATGATCAAGTTAATTGCATTCGCATGTTCATGATCTATCTGTTGCCAATCTTCAACAGCTTCGATATGATTGATGTTACCATCTTTGGGGGTTAATTGTGCTGGATATATTACCCATCTGGATAAATGCAATCCAACAATGAGCAGCTATATGAAAAGTGTCTACCTCCTAATTCACCAGTTAGAGTTAACTTATTTTGAAGAACAATACTGATTACTTTTTTCTGATGCTAATCGTGAACAATACTGATTATATTAAAACTTATGAAGAGCAAGAGTTACCGAAAGAGTTTGAGGTAAAAGAAGAGATACAACGAGGGGAAGACACCGAGAAGGATCTTAGAGCAGGATCTTCAACGCTCAATACTGAGTGGATGAATAAAAGTTCGATTAGCATAAAAAAAAAAACTTCAACGCTCAAACATGTCAATGAAATCGAGCAATTAGTTCCTAATCTTAGCATACATTGATTTGTTTCTTTACGAGCAATCTCTTTGTTGATTGAGCATTAATGTAAGATTGTCTTCCTCCTATAACAACATTTTCTCCATTCTCCCTCTTTGCTCTTTTCTACATGTTGGCGGAGTGGATTAAAGGATTTTTTTATGGTACCTGGCCTCGTTTTTTTATTCCGGTACATATACTGAAATTTCATTTTGATACGTGTATTTCATAGTTTTTATTAGATTTCGTACTTCTAGCGGCCGAGGGGTCACCGCACTTGGGGTCCCACTCCACCCGGGTTCAACCAATTTCAACCCAAAACCAGAAAAAACTGACCTGTTCCCGGCCTAACCACACCAATTATCTCAATTTTATTTTTAGAAAGTAAATATATAAAATTTATACTTATTTACAGTTTTTTAAATTATATTTCTTAGATTTTAATCTCACTTCTTTTTTACAAGCGAAATTAATTATTTATTTTTGATTGATTTTGTATTTTCTTTTTAGATTTTAATCTCACTTTTAAAAATAAAATTGGGGTATTTGATATAGTTTGGCCTGGAATGGGTCAATTTTTTTCATGGTTTTGAGTTGAGATTGGGGAACCCAGGTGGAGTGGGACCCAGATGATAATCCTCACAAAAAATAGACACGTGTCTTCGGCGATATCCCAGTCACTAGAAGTACCAAAATTAATGAAAACTACGAACTACACATACCGAAAATCATGAAATTTTAGTACGAGTACCAAAAAAGTTGAGGCCTAGTATAGATACCAAAAAAATCTTTTAATCCATACCAGAGCAGAAGATCCTGCTTTGAGTTTTTTCATCAAACACTTCTGCTGCTGGGGGCGACGTGATGCCTGTAATCACCCGCCGGGGTTTTTTTTTTAAAAAATAACCTTATCATATACATTTTTTCCCAACAAACCTTACTATGAAAAAAAAAAACAAACACCATTATCTTTGAAGGCAAACTAAAGTGAAGGGAATGGAATAGAATGATGAAAGAGGCATTTGGTGTCAACATAAGTTTGGAGCTTTATTCTTAAAAGCTTCCTTATAATAATGAGCTTTGTCTATAAAAGCGTCAAGCTGTTGTAAATAGTATGTTTTATGCGTTGGGAATTTGCAGAATGAAGAGAAGCAAGAAGGGAAAAAGATAAACTCGGCTCATGCACTGTTTTCTTCATTCCATTTCATCCCAGAAAGACAAGAGTCTATGGCTTTATATAGCCACAGTTGTGCAGAAAAGGACATAATAGAGGTAGGTAAGTTATTAGTAAAAATGACATTCACACGGGTTATTTATAACACTCCCCCTTGAATGTCATTGTACTGTAGGTAGAATACGCCTTTTGGAATAACTGCCTCATTAAAAACCATACCAAGAAAAAACCAGTAGGATAAAAACTTAGTGAAGGAAAAAAAAGTGCAGTGCATATTCTACTCCCCCTCATATTGGCCTCCCTTGATTTCTTGATGTTGTTACGGACCAATCATCCTTGTCTACTTCTGGTGACGTATGCTTTGTCCGATCACTTTTGATACAGCATTACTTTAATGGGACAATTGTAGGCGGTATTATCTGCATAATTTGTTGTCGGAGCTTCTGCCTCGCTATCATTTCCATGTGAATCTTGAGTATGCAGCATCTTTGAATGTAGCCAAGCGCAGTCTCGACTAGCTTCTTATATAACAACAATTTCTGCATTATTGGTAGCGTTTTGTGCTTGCCATGATACTTCAGGTATCAGCTTGAGTTTTATGTGGATCGAAATCAATGACTTACACCTGCAAAACAAACTATATTTTCTTCGGGTTTACAGGGTTAATATAATGTCATATCTCATTATATCCCGAAGATAAAATCATAGCCATATCTTGCCAATAGGCTTGTGGCAGAAGCTGCAGGCTTCATGTTCCTAGCACTTTGAAAGGGTACTCCAGGACCAACCTAATTATTTCAAATTTTTCATCTCAAATTCTTTCTTAAAATATAGCACGACATTTGGAAGCTTCTTCGGAAGTTCCAATAATATTTAAATCACAAAATAGTAAAAGTCACATATAAATATGTATCGTCAACATAAGCAACAATATTTTATGTACTTATGCTATACATACTCAAATTGGTTTAAACCATGTACAGATTAAGTTAGTTTAATCTTGTTTATTCCCGGGAATTAGTTGCTTCAAGCGACTTGAATCCTTCAAGGATTCTCACGCATATATCATGACTTGTGGATCCATAGAAATAGGCTGTAATAGCATACATTTGATGCATTTCTAATTCCTTTCATATTATGCCAGACTAAAACATAATTGCATCCACCACAGGGGAGTATTTCTCCTCACAATTAATATCGGGTCGTTAGGTGAAAACTTGTGCTATAAGCCGTGCTTTGTATTTTATTATTTTATTTACTTCATTTCCTTTTCCGCACAAGTACTCATTTTATGACCAACCAATTTTTACACCATCTGGTGTACGAACTACAGGTCAGAAAATTTCTCGCTTCACAAGCGAGTCTAAAACAGCCTTAAAAATATTTCTATTTTGGCCAATCATTCTGCGCCTACATTCATCAACAGATGTAGGTTCATTATCCTCATTTTTTTTCATAATATTTAGCGTTATAAAAATTTCGTCGACATTATTTCACGTCGGTTCCATCTTATTCCTGACAATGTAATTGAGATCTTATTATACTCATTTATTTCAGGTACTTGAGTTACTTCTGGAACTTTATCAATTGTGTCAGAAAAACCTCTTCTGGAGGATTTTCCTCTACTTGAGGACTTTTAATTTGAACCTCTACTGGAGGTCTTATTTTCTCACTAGGGCCATCTTATCACTTTGCTCCTTTTTCTCTATCGAGAATTTTGCTTTCTTTTAGAACCGAGTATATTCTACGCTTCTGGCGTACTTTGGATTCATTTCCATACTATACTTGTTCTTCTGGAACATTAATTTTTGAACATGAGCATTTGCAGCTGGTATATAAGATTTGGTCACTTTATGTGTCTGGCATTTGCATATTAATTTCTTGCAAAATGAATCATCTTTTGAACTTTAGGTTCGCACATATTTGCTTGAGGAGCAACAATCATACATTGATAATGCATTTCAATAATATCTTGATCCAGCTACTTATTTTCTCCCCCTGATGTTGGGTAAACTCTTTTATCAAATTAACAATAAACTCCAATCATTAGTCAATGGTTTCAATTCCTTTGTATTTGATGGAGATTCATGCCCAACATACACAACATATATTCCCAGTCTTCTTTAAGAACCAATTTTACTATGCTGTGATGGAGCATTATATACTTGTACAACCAACGGTCCGAAGATGGAAGTTACTAGGTTCGTGACTATGAACCAATTAAGTGGGGAGACATTATGATAACATGTTGGCTTGATGCACAAAAGTGCTGCTGCATGTAAAATACCATTTTTTCAAACAGTAATATTCCATTAACAATGGTCCTGCAATCAATTGTCAATATTCCTCCAGATCTATTTGGGTTTATTTCCAATGATATACATTATCTATTGAAGAAATATACCAGCATTATTTAGACATATAGTCTAATAACATAAGTAGGGATATGTACCCGTAAGTGGCTTAATCATTAAAATAAGTGCGCACAATGCCAACTTGCACCACACAATAGACCATCTAGTCGATGCATCGTAAAAATTACCTAGATGGTCAACACGGCGGAGTTATTAGTCCGCGTACATGTCCCTGAATTATTTCCAAACTTGCTGGTGATTCCAGGCCAATCTCATCCTAGGAAGACCGTATAATTAATTTCGCAGCACAGAAACACGTGGAAATTCATTGATTGTAAAACTTCTGGTTTTTCAATGAATGCCCAAATAAATTTCGAGCATCATTATTGATCCGGGATGGCCCAACCGGTCATACCAAATAATAAATCCATGAACCAACTTCAAGTTGGTGCCAGCTTCAAGCTGCTATATATATGTCTGCTTCAGGCTGGATATGATAACTTAGGAAGATTATTTACCAGTTTCTGGCTGGGGCATACTAGCTATAAATTACATATTTATCAGCCAATTTCTAGTTAGTCTCAGCTTCGGGCTATGCAAACTGTGTATTTAAACACTTAAAAATCGCTAGCTTCAGGCTAGTGCATTCCAGCTTCTGGCTGGATATGGTAAGTTTAATAACTTAAATTGCTAGCTTCAGGCTGCAACATATGTGCCAATTTTAGGCTTATATCTGCCACCATGTTGGAAAAGATCAGAATTATTGAGCAATAATGTAGTGACAAATTTTGTCAAAAGCAGATCCTATTGGATCTGTCTGGGGGTCCATATTTTGAAAAACTAATACCTTAGCTGTCTAAACTCAGGCTATAAAAAGGAGTGGTGGAAACAAGAAGATCCAGAAAAAACTCAACAAGACAAAAAAAAATGCCTTCCCCAGCAACTGTTTTCTTTGTTGAGGGTGCCTCTCTAGGAAGAAGGAATAGACTAGCTTATAGCATGGTGAATGAGCAACATGAGGAATTACCATGCAAACTCGCAAGAATTCCTCGTCTATGTTAGTGTAATATGCCCAAAAGCCAATCATTAGATGATTGTATATAGTCATGTATATACATTAAGGTTATTCCAATAAATATGTTTATGTGATAAACGCTTGCACATATTTATAACCCTAGAATATTTTATATTCTTAAGCGTCCCTAGTCGATTATTATTATGCATGGGTTGTAATAATAAATTAAGACTAGCTTATGTTGAGAATTATATAAGATATGAATTCTACATACGGGTACAAGTTAGAGAGCTTGTGGTCTAGACTGACCCAACATAAGAACACTACATGGAATGTTATATGATTGTCATTAGTGGTTCTTATATATATTGTCCTTTGACCTGAGATCATCAAGGTTCCCGACATGTTAGTCATATACTTTGATATTACTCTTGGCTATTCGTAACTGAGTAGACCTTAGTGTAATCATTAGGTATATGATAAGTGTGTAGTGGGTTTTGTATGATCAAGATGGAATTCGTCCAACCCATATAACGGGTATATTATCAGTTGGGCCTCTTGATAGAGTTGAACTGTAAACGCATGGCCATGCTCGGATTATGTGATATGGTGATATCATTAGTATCCGTTTTACACAGTTAACTTGGGGATCAAGAAACTAAGATTAAACATATACGAGATTGACGTTTTCCATGTCTCGTGTTTAATCTTGATAATGGGACGAAAAGACGATGACATGTTTCCAAGGCATAATGAATCAGTACTGATCTTGTCGTTTGGGTAGCAATGATGTGTTTCTATACACCGCGCATTGTTTATAATTGTAAAATGAGATTTTACAATTATTGTCAAACGTTACAAGTGCCTACAGGGTCACACACTTAGAACTGTTGATTCGAGCTGGTGGTGGAACCATGGTTGGACCGTGGTTCGACCAGATGGGTGGACCATGGTTGAATCTTGGTTGGACCATGGTTGGACCGGGTTGTTTTGGGCTGATTTGGTTCACTAATTATCAGAATTATTGAACCAAAATTAATGCCATATGATGTGTAATCCCATTAATGCTTAGTGGAGCATCCATTAATGCTTAGATGAGCATTAAGACATAGTGGAGACATGATTAGGCTTAAAGTATAATCATGATGGCTAATGCATGATGATGTTGGCCATTGTTTCATTAATCTATGCATTAATTGTGTGTATAAATAGGGCTTGATAATCAGATTATCAACACACACAACATTCACACAATTCAGATTACACACCCATTCTTTGAGAAAGAAAGAAACACCACATAGCTCCCGGAAATCCGTAGCTAGCACAACGGTTCGGGAGTGCTCGGGTTGGAGATCAAGAGATGTTTTCTGACCAGAGATCGACGGTTCGTGTGGATACCGTAGAGGGATGAGATTTCTTTCCAGCTCTAGCTGATTCAGCAAAAATTGTTATTCGGTTTAGTTACTTTCACTTGGATCCTCTATGGTTTCTGGGTTTTTCCGCTGCATTTGATTGTCAAGTTTGCATGCCCAGTTACTTACAGTGGTAGCGGAGCCTCTTGTGAAACGCTAAATCGAATTTTTTGTGCATATGTATGATATGCTCATATTGATATATATGATATGCTGTATGTGATGTAGCATGTTCATGATATGTTGAATTCGTAAAAATATTTGACAACAAGTACTTGATTGGTATGTGATATCAATCAAGGTCTTTTTGGTAGTAAGTCAAATGAGTTCGACAAGGAAAATCAATTGTCGGTTTTCGTATAGATCGATTGTCCTTATAGTACGATTGTCGTCCTTTGTCAGGTGCAAGGTTGTGAATTAATACACTGTGCAAGTGAGTCCTGTTTAGGAGGCTGGGTTTTAAGTAAACTTTTGTTCCTCCAGTCTTTCTTGGGGATTTATCTTGGAATGATAATTCTGTCTTAGGAGATTGGCTACGCCATCTTTCCTGGGAATTATCGAATTAGTTCAATCCACTTCTTGTATGAGCACTATTCACCACAAGAAATTTCCTAGATCGAGGAGCTAGTCAGTCTTTCATCACAAGTTAAACTTTGATGTTTTTGAACACTTCCAAGTAGTTAGGAGAATCAGATTCTCACAACATCGATGTTCAATGTTAGACATCGATGTTCTTATGTATTTTTGGTTTCCAAATTTACAAAACATCAATATATGATTTATCAAGAACATGCATATGATGTATAGGAATAATATGTTGATGTAAATATTAAGTTCCTCTTGTATTGCCTTCCATGATAAGCACTCATCATTTCTTAGATCAATACTTGATAGGTTTTGCCAAAGCAAGGTGCAAATATTTATCCTAGCAAGGTGCGATGGGATAATTATAATATCCGAACTGCTTGTTATGGGTTGAACTTAACTAGGTCATCTCAATAGGATTGAGGACTTAGAGGCAAGGAGTTGAGCTAAGTCTATGAGATAGACAAGAACAAGTGTTGTTCACTCAACTATCCAAGAGTTACATAAGATGTAATTGACAAGAGTTGTCTACCTAAATAACTATGATATAAGTGATCAGCCAAAGCTGACTTATCTTGTAGTGAAATGTGGATCTTGGCCTACTTATAATTATCTTGATTTATGTAGAAGGAGCATCATTTAATAGAATTCCTTGTTAAATGATTTATGTATACATGACTCTTATTTGTGTGAGTTGATCAATGTTGTAGAGTTATCTTGGCATAAAACACTAGTACACAATCACTGCGATCTGTCCTTGAGAAGGAAAGACTTAATGGGAATAACTTCCTTAAGTGGCATCGCAATTTGAGGATAGTCCTCAAACAAGAAAAGAAGTTGTATGTCCTTGAAGGGCCTGTTCCTAATGAACCGGCGCCTACTGCTCATAGGGCGGAAAGAGATGCTTACAAGAAGCATGTTGATGATGCATTGGATGTTGCATGCCTTATGCTTGTTATCATAGACTCTGAGCATTAGAAGCAACATGAGAGCTTGGATGCGTTCGATATGATCGACCATCTGAAAATACTTTTTGAAGAGCAAGCAAGGCATGAGAGGTATGAGACCTCTAAGGCATTGTTCCAATGCAAGATGGATGAGTCATCACCGGTGAGACCTCATGTGCTCAAAATGATTGGATACATTGAGAGCCTTGAGGGTCTAGGTTTTCCTTTGCAAAACGAGTTGGATGTTGATCTAGTCCTGCAATCGTTGCCGGATAGTTACAACCAATTTGTCATGAATTTCAATATGAATCATCTTGACAAATCCTTGTCTGAGTTGCTTAACATGTTAGGAACAGTTAAGCAACAGATGAAGGAAAATAAATCCAACAGCATATTGATGGTTGGAAATGGCAAAGGAAAGGGTAAAGCCAAGTTTTACAAGAAGAAGAAATGTGCCAAAAAGTTTGGTGCATGTGCATCTTCTTGTTCCCATGTGCTGAAACCCAAAGGTGGTATTGCAAAGGAAGGACAATATTTCCATTGCAACAAACCTGGCCATTGGAAGCGTAACTGTCCTATTTACCTTGAAGAGGTGAAGAAACAGAAGGGAAGTAAGACTTCCGCTTCAGGTATTTTTTTTATAGAGGCTAATATCTCTATCTCTGCATCATGGGTATTAGATAGCGGATGTGGTTCTTACATTTGTGAAAATGTGCAGGAACTGAGAAAGAGTAGAAGATTAGCAAAGGGAGAGATAGACCTGCGCGTTGGAAATGGAGCAAGAGTTGCTGCATTAGCCGTAGGGACTTACCATCTACCCTTACCGAGTGGTTTCGTTTTAGAACTTGACCATTGTTATTATGTTCCTACCATAAGCAGGAATTTGATTTCTGTTTCTTGTCTGGACAAGAAAGGTTTTTCATTTGTAATAAAGAACAATTATTGTTCTATTTATTTCAATGATATTTATTATGGTGGTGCATATTTGAGCAATGGTTTGTACGTTCTAAACCTAGAAACACCAATCTATAACATTAATACGAAGAAGGTTAGATTAAATGATTCTAATGAAACCTATCTCTGGCATTGTCGATTGGGCCATATAAACGAGACTCGTATTTCTAAACTCCATAAAGATGGACTCTTAAACTCATTTGATTTTGAATCATATGAGACATGCGAGTCATGTTTATTAGGCAAAATGACAAAGGCTCCTTTTGCTGGTAATGGTGAAAGAGCTTCGGACTTGTTAGGTCTTATACATTCTGATGTATGTGGACCTATGTCAACACAGGCTAGAGGTGGTTTTTAGTACTTCATTACATTTACTGATGATTACAGTACATATGGCTATGTGTATCTTATGAAACACAAGTCAGAATCCTTTGAAAAGTTCAGAGAATTCAAGAGTGAAGTACATAATCAACTCGGAAAGAGTATTAAAATGCTTCGATCTGATCGAGAAGGTGAATACTTAGACCGAGATTTTCTTGATCATCTAAAGTAATGTGGTATTGTATCACAACTTACTCCACCAGGTACGCCTCAATGGAATGGTGTATCTGAAAAGAGGAATAGAACTTTGTTAGACATGGTTCGTTCTATGATGAGTCAAGCTGACCTTGCTTCTTCATTTTGGGGACACGCATCATTAAGTGCTGCCTTTACACTTAACCGTGTTCCATCTGAATCGGTTGAAAAGACACCATATGAGATATGGACTTGGAAGCGTCCCAATTTGTCTTTTATGAGGATTTGGGGTTGTGAGGCTTACGTGAGACGTCAAGCATCAGACAAACTCGGCCCTAAATTTGACAAGTGCCTTTTTGTTAGATATCCTAAGGAAACTAAAAGGATATTATTTCTATAATCCCACAGAGCACAAAGTGTTTGTTGCTCGTGCTGCAATTTTTCTAGAAAGAGAATTTATTTCTAGAGAGATCAGTGGGAGGAAAATAGAACTCGAAGAAGTTCGAGGTATTGAGGCTGAGATGGAATAAGGACAGGAACCACAAGTTGTTGTGGGTGAGAATCCTGTACCTGTAACACACGGACCGCGTAGGTCTGATAGGACTCGGTATGAGCCTGAGAGATATGGATTTCTTATGACTCATACTGGAGACGTGATGCTCATTTATGAGAATGAGCCCACTTCCTATCAGCAAGCTATTACGGGTCCAGACTCTAAGAAGTGGCTAGAAGCCATGAATTCGGAGATGGAATCCATGTATGAAAACAAGGTATGGACCTTGGTTGATCCACCTAAAGGGGTAAAACCCATAGGGTGCAAATGGGTCTTTAAGAAAAAGACCGACATGGATGGTAATGTGATTACCTTTAAAGGGAGACTCGTTGCGAAAGGTTTCAAGCAAGTTCATGGTATTGACTATGATGAAACTTTCTCGCCAGTTGCCATGGTTAAATCCATCCGGATTCTATTGGCTATAGCAGCATACTATGATTATGAGATATGGCAAATGGATGTCAAAATCGCTTTCCTTAATGGAAATCTTTTAGGGATGTGTACATGACACAACCGGAAGGTTTGGTCGATCCAGAGAATGCTAATTTGGTATGCAAGTTGCAAAGATCCATTTTTGGATTGAAGCAAGCTTCTAGGAGTTAGAATTTTCGTTTTAAAGAAGCGATCAAAGAGTTTGGTTTCATTAAAAATGAAGATGAACCATGTGTTTACAAGAAGTTTAGTGGGAGCATTATCATTTTCTTGTTATTGTATGTTGACGACATTCTGCTCATTGGGAATGATATTCCAACACTACAGTCTGTAAAGACTTGGTTAGGAAAGAATTTCTCAATGAAGGACTTAGGAGAAGCTACTTGCGTGCTAGGTATAAAGATCTATAGAGATAGATCCAAAAGGCTTCTTGGGCTAAGTTAAAGTACATATATTGACAAAGTGCTAAAGAGGTTTAGCATGCAAGATTCCAAGAAAGGTTTCTTGCCCATGTCACATGGCATATCTCTCTCAAAGAATCAATATCCTAGTACATCTAAGGAGAGAGAGCGGATGAGTAAGATCCCTTATGCTTCTGCAATAGGATCTATCATGTATGCAATGCTATGTACTCGACCGGAAGTCGCATATGCTTTGAGTGTCACAAGCAGATATCAATCTGATCCCGGTGAGAGTCACTGGACAGCGGTTAAGAACATCCTTAAGTACTTGAGAAGGACTAAGGATGCATTTCTTGTCTATGGAAGCGTTGATGAGCTTGTTGTAAAGGGTTACACAGATGCTAGCTTCGAAACAGACAGGGATGATTTTAGATCGCAGTCAGGTTATGTGTTTTGTCTTGGAGGTGGTGGTGTTTGCTGGAAGAATTCCAAGCAAGAAATAGTTACCGACTCTACAATTGAGGCTGTACAAAGTTCCTTCTGAGAACTGTGTAGCAGATCCATTGACAAAGCCTCTTACATAGCGGAAGCATGATGGTCATGCTACATCCATTGGTATTAGATACATGGATGATTGGCTTTAGTGCAAGTGGGAGATTGTTAGTGTAATAAGCCCAAAAGCCAATCATTGGATGATTGTATATAGTCATCTATATACATTAAGGTTATTCCAATAAATATGTTTATGTGATAAATGCTTGCACATATTTATAACCCTAGGATATTTTATATTCTTAAATGTCCCTAGTCGATTATTATTATGGATGGGTTGTAATAATAAATAAAGACTAGCGTATGTTGAGAATTGTATGAGATATGAATTCTACATACGGGTACAAGTTAGAGAACTTGTGGTCTGGACTGACCCAACATAAGAACACTACATGGAACGTTATATGACTGTCATTAGTGGTTCTTATATTTATTGTCCTTTGACCTGAGATCATCAAGGTTCCCAGCATGTTAGTCATATACTTTGATATTACTCTTGGCTATTCGTAACTGAGTAGACCTTAGTGTAATCATTGGGTATATGATAAGTGTGTAGTGGGTTTTGTATGATCAAGATGAAATTTGTCCAATCCATATAACGGGTATATTATCAGTTGGGCCTCTTGATAGAGTTGAACTGTAAATGCATGGCCATGCTCGGATTATGTGATATGGTGATATCATTCGTATCCGTTTTACACTGTTAACTCGGGGATCAAGAAACTAAGATTAAACATATACGAGATTGACGTTTTCCATATCTCGTGTTTAATCTTGATAATGGGACGAAAGGACGATGACATGTTTCCGAGGCATAATGAATCAGTACTGATCTTGTCGTTTGGGTAGCAATGATGTATTGCTAGACACCGCTAATTGTTTATAATTGTAAAATGAGATTTTACAATTATTGCCAAACGTTACAAGTGCCTACAGGGTCACACACTTAGAACTGTTGATTCGAGCTGGTGGTTGAACCATGGTTGGACAGTGGTTCGACCATGTGGGTGGACTATGGTTGAATCTTGGTTGGACCATGGTTGGATCGGGTCGTTTTGGGCTGATTTGGTTCACTAATTATCAGAATTATTGAACCAAAATTAATGCCATATGATGTGTAATCCCATTAATGCTTAGTGGAGCATCCATTAATACTTAGTGGAGCATTAAGACATAGTGGAGACATGATTAGGCTTAAAGTATAATCATGATGGCTAATGCATGATAATGTTGGCCATTGTCTCATTAATCTATGCATTTATTGTGTGTATAAATAGTGCTTGATAATCAGATTTTTAACACACACAACATTCACACACAATTCAGATTACACACCCATTCTTGGAGAAAGAAAGAAACACCACATAGCTCCCGAAAATCCGTAGCTAGCACAACGGTTCGGGAGTGCTCGGGTTGGAGATCATGAGATGTTTTCCGACCAGAGATCGACAGTTCGTGTGGATACCGTAGAGGGGCAGGATTTCTTTCCGGCTCTAGCTGATTCGGCACAACAGTTGAGTGAAAGATCTCAACCGATTCAGGTACGCAAAAATTGTTATTCGGTTTAGTTACTTTCACTTGGATCCTCCATGGTTTCTGGGTTTTTTCGCTGCATTTGATTGTCAAGTTTGCGTGCCTAGTTACTTACAGTTTAGTGTTCGTTGATGAGCTCCTATTGAAGAGACTTTCTTCCTAGAGGACCAAAGCAATCTAAGGGCTTCCTTTTATGGCTCGGCTAACTCTATTATATTTTTCTTATCTGATAGGCTGCATGAATTCCAGTTAGAGCCTACTTGTCAATTTCTGAATCAAAACAATTATTATCAGGTTTTTATGATGGCTCGGAGTGTCCCAAGGGTGTCTGGGTTACCACCTACTTGGCCTAAGGTATGACTGCTACTATGGAATTGCAGCGGGTAGCAAGAAGGTCTCAAGACTTTGTGCGTACCTTAAGGGATCTGAAGAATCAGTACAAGCCCAACATGGTACTGATTACTGAAACTTTGTGGCAAGCTGGAGAAAATCATGGTGTAATCCTACTCCGATTTCGTGCAACGAATCGGTTTGAGATACCTGGAGCAAACAACATGGGTGGTATGTGGTTCTTCTGGAACGACAGTGTTAGGGTCAACATCAACAATAAGGCTCAGAGTTTTAGAGTCAATGTTGTACCCAACAGATAAATATCTGTTTAAATACAAATATATGAGGATAATTCCTCTTTGAATGTTCTCCAGTTATGGATCTATTATGCAATAATAATATGCATGGTTTGCCCTTAGTTTTGCCATTATAACCTCATCCAGGGCCATAGGCACAATTAGTTATTCTGTCTTATTCGCTTCAGAGAATAGAGCAGAGTTAATTCGACAGGATCCATAATAATTGCTTTTATTACTGTAAGCGGGGGTGTCTTTACTTTTCAAGAATATATGCTCTTCCAGAGCATAAATGTATGATCTTCTAGATCATAGTAAAGCATGCGTTCTTCAGGAACGTATTCAATGCTCTTCTGGGGCGTACTAATCTTTTTCTCACTACGAGATATCATCTGTTATGTGAAATAGTTGAAATCCACACATATAACTCTCCCCCTTGGATGTCAGCTTGCATTGTCTTCAGGACAAATGCCTGAGCCATTATTCGAGAAACGATCATAAAATACTGTAAAGTAAATAAATTAAAATAAATTATAGCACATAATAATTAAACTGAAATATAATATAAAATTATTCAAGATATATTGACTTGCTCTTTCAGGGTAAGCAAGAATACTATCTTAACATCATGGTCATCATCTTGACCAAATATGGTTTCATCAATATTAGATTTTTGCCGTTCAGGGACATTTGATAACCATTTACAAGATGCCTTGTTATAAGGACTGTTTGTGACCAATTGAAAGTGCATAATCATGACCAAAATTATCATGTACAATCGCATTCACTTCAGGTGCATGTAATAAAATTTTGGGAGAATATTCATTTTCTGGTGGTTATATATTTTTCTCCCAATTTTCAAAGATCTGCAGGATCTTTGTACAGTAAGACATCCTGTCTTTACCCTTATTTAAGTCTTCGAGACTATCAATATTTAAATGCATTTCAGCATTTAATGCCCATGATAAATTTCTTCCGGAAATTTAGGGCCTCGAGTTCATGTAACATAATTCCAAAAATTAGATAAACAAAAGACTTGAAAATAAACATGGGCCTTTTATTAATTAGCTCAATTAAAATTAAAATAAACGAAAAATTAAATGCGATGGGCCTTTTACGAGCCCAAGAAAAACATAAAATAAAATTAAAACAAGAAATTAAATGCAATGGGCCTTTTTCATAGCCCAATCGTAATCTAAATAAAACATAAAAATATGCTTACTCGATAAATCTTTGAGCAATAATATATAATATATCATACTAATACATGGGCCATTTAATAGCCCAATCGTAATTTAAGTAAAAATGTAAAATATGCTTGCTCGATAAATCTTTCAGCCATAATATATAATATATTATATTATTACCCGGTTACTGTTTCGGTATATATATTTTGATAATTTTGTTTTCATTATTTTCATGATAATAATTATTCTCATATTATATATTATATATTTTTTATATTTCCCAAAATTATATTTATTATTTTCCCTTTTAAAAAAAATTCTGGACTCGGCCGTGTATAGCGTCAACCCAGGCCCCAAGGCAGGAGCCCAAGCATAGGCCACATATCAGGCCAAGCTTCCAAGTAACCAAGCCCATGCCACTAAAAAGCTAACCCATGTTAACCAAAAGTCCAGACCAATATCCATGTGCGGGTCAAACCCGACCCGGACCACAAACCGTCCGGGTTGTCTTCAACCTCTAGCAGGTCTGTTGCAGCAGTGACGCAGACACAATGAGAAGAGGCGCGAGGACGGCGGCGGGGACGAGCAGGCGGTTGCGGCATGGAAGCGATGCCAGCAGAGCGGCGCCGAGGAAACGCAAGAGGAAGGAGGTGTCGTCTTGCTTGGCGCGGCTAGCGGCGGCAGGCGAGCACGGCATGAGCGGCCGACGACGTCCAGAGGAAAACGAAGGTGGCGCGGCATCACTGGAGGCAGGAGAAGGCGCGGTCGTCGCGTGCAGGTGGAGGCAAACCCGTCGGGCCATGTCGGGTTGCCGGGTGTGGCCGTCGGGTCTTCGGCCGTGGACGTTGCGTCTGGAAGCGGCAAGGGACGAGCATAGCGGCGTTGAGCTTGCGACGATGTGGCGAGGCCGTTGGTGGCGGCGGCGAGGCGAGACGCAGCCGGAAGCGCTTCGCCATAAGTAGTACTGAGCTCAGTGACGGTACTATGCACCCTTCTTCTTCCCTTTCTTTTCTGTATTTTCTGCCCAGGTTTCTGGCTTGCTTGGATTGAGCAAAATTCGTGCTGATAACGTGTTGTAAATAGTATGTTTTATGCATTGGGAATTTGCAGAATGAAGAGAAGCAAGAAGGGAAAAAGATAAACTCGGCTCATGCATTATTTTCTTCATTCCATTTCATCCCCAGAAATACAAAAGTCTATGGCTTTATATAGCCACGGTTGTGCAGAAAATGACATAATAGAGGTAGGTAAGTTATTAGTAAAATTGATTATAACACAAGCTTTATTCTTAGAAGCTTCCTTATAATAATGAACTTTGTCCATAAAAACCTCATTTGGTAACAAGTTTTGTCCTTAAAAAATTTATTTTGGTTTAGAATTTTTTTTTTTTCATAAAAACAGATTTGGATTTGACCTTGCACGGTCCCAAAGTAGCCCAACTACTTTTCAATGCAAAACAGTCGCCCATTGGACAAGTGGAGAGCTGCAACCGGCCCGTGGCCCATATAAATTGCAGCCCATCTTTAAAGGAGCCTACACATAGGCATAGCATAGTTGGCTCCCTTACACTCTTATCTATATGGTGCCACTACCTGAAGAGGCTGTGAAATGGTTTGTGTCGGGAACATTAGACACACCAAAATAGGAAAGTAATTCTTGTGTAACACGCCAAAAACAACGCCATCAATTGTCAATTCCCAGCCAGAAGGTGACAATATGGCCAATCCAGCCCTATCAAGAACCAACGGCTGAGCACGACTCGACAGCATAGCGATTTGGGTCCTCCAACCCCATTCCTTTATGTTTATTGGATTTATATGGAGGGATTTTAAGGCTATGGGTGCTTCCACGCCTACTTTGTTGTCACACATTGACGAGGATAACGATATAATTAATCAGGACGCTGATCTATGTGTTGCACTAGTTAACAGCACAAAGAAAACTAGTAGCCTATAGTTGCTTGGTGCAACGATGTCTGACAACACTCATGAGCACCAAAATGCAAGCCTACTTGGAGCTCAAGCTCGTGTGGGGAACCACATATTCAACTTCATAAATTTTATGTCTTTGAATTGTGCAATCCAATTAGACATACCAGATATCATCCACAGACATGGAAAACCAATCACCCTTTCCGAGCTTACTCATGCTCTATCTATCCACCCAACTAAAACAAATTGTGTCCATGGCTTAATGCGGATTTTGGTACACTCAGGTTTCTTTGCAACAGAAAGCATCAGCCTGTAGAGTGACCTGGAAGAAGAAGAAGGCTGCGTCCTCACACAAGCCTCTCAGCTACTTGTTAAGGACAACCCTTTAAGTGTTACCCCATTCTTACAAGCCATGCTTCACCCTGTCCTGCTAGAACCTTGGCAACATGTCAGCCCCTGGTTCACAAGTGACTCATCAACTCCATTCCACACTGCACATGGCAGGTCATTTTGGGAGCATGCTGCCCTTGACCCGAAGCTTAACACACTCTTTAATGAAGCTATGGCCAGTGATGCTAGGCTAGTGGCAAGCGTGATTCTTAAAGACTGTAAAGGGGTGTTTGATGGGTTGAGTTCTTTGGTAGATGTTGGGGGTGGCACTGGAACTTTGGCCAAGAACATAGCCAAGGAATTCCCAAATATGGAATGCATTGTATTGGATCTCCCACGTGTGGTTGCTGATTTGGAAGGAAGTGAGAACTTGACATTTCTTGGAGGAGATATGTTTGAGGCAATACCACCCGCAGATGCAATTTTACTCAAGGTATGACCAATTAGTATACTTAGTAGTGTAGCTTCTTCATCCCCGTGAGGAGAAACGCTAGCAATTAATTCACATTTTAATGCAGGCTTTTTTACACAATTATGTATAAAGCCAACTTTTACAGGTCAAGTCACAGTTACAAAAAAGACTATAAGCAGATTAAGCTTCTTAAACTCCTCTCATGGTGTTTTTGACACATAATTTATAAGAATAATGGCTGTTTCGGTTGCTTATATGTCAAGCAGTGGATTTTGCATGATTGGAACTCTGAAGATTGCTTGAAGATACTTAAGCAATGTAAAGAAGCTATCAAGGGAAGAAATAGGGGGAAAGTGATTATCATAGATATCACATTGGACCATCAGACTAGGGATGAAAAATCAGTTGAGACACAGCTCCAATTTGATATGCTGTTGATGATATTACAGAACGGTCAGCAGAGAACCGAGAAAGAATGGGCTAAACTCTTCAGTGAAGCTGGCTTCAGTGACTATAAGATAACTCCGGTACTGGGATTGAGGTCCCTTATTGAAGTTTATCCTTAAGAAAATCCAGTTCGCTTCTAGGCCTAATGATCCTATGCCTGGACCGTTTCCAAACCTTCATGATTTCTTTTGTCCTCCTATATGTTCACCCTCATTTTGGTTTTTCTTTTCTCTATCTTTACCCTCTTCTTAGGTTACGGGTTTGCTTAATAGCACAGCGGCGATTTTGTTGTAGAAGAAGTTTTGTTTTTTATTCTGCACTGTAATTCTAGACCAGCCCATCTTTAAGAGATATTAAGTACTGGTCTTTAACTCCTAAGGTGCTGCCTTCCAAAAAAAAAGATAAAAAGAATCTTTGATAAAACTGGAATAGCTCCAACCATTTTTGCGTCTCCACTTGGCCACAAGTCTGCGTTAGGTTGTATTTTGCTTTTTGGTTTTCAAGGTCTTTGGTTTTGAACTTTGATGTTTTGAACCGAGGAGGGAAGGAATAATTTTTATTGGCTGTGTTAGTAGGAAAAAGCTTTGAAAACCCAGATTTGGTAATTGTATTGAAGATTTTTCCAAAGGTATAGTCTTAAGAATAATCATGCCAATGCTCTTTCTGCCCGAGATGGTAAGTGCCCTTTTATATATACATAGGGTTAATGGTATATATAGTAACCGGACGGTTTGAAATTTGTCAATTGTTAATTTGTTATGTATAACCAAACGCTTTTTGGGTCAATTTATGATCACATTTGATACCATATCAACCCATCAGGAAATATCTATATAGTAAAACGAAGAAGATTAAAGTAGAGTGATTTGACTCTTTTCCCCCAACAAATTTTAATATGACAACTTTACCCTTCAGTAATTTTCTGGTTATCTTTAATTAATTTTTGTATCTATCATATCAGTATTTATTACTCAAATAATCTTAATTGTTTTTTTTTCATTTTAAATGTTTTTAAAATGACAAGATTCTAAATGTGTGATAATAGAAGAATGTTACCTATTCACTGCTAATTGGATGAATGCAACGTTATCACAAAGGTGGCGAAAAATGGTGAAACAAACAATGAGCTGTTCTATGCCTTTTAACACCTGTACGGCATTGAAAAAAAAATTTCTAATCCTCAAAATCACTACTTCGTCTCCAGGAAACACCTCTTCTTCTTCAATATCCCCTTAACCTTCTACAACATCGTAATAGCTATTAAAGTCGACAGTGCAATAATCCATTTGCTTTAATTTGTCTCTCAGCATCACTTCCTTTAATTATTGGCTTCACAAAAAAAGAATAAACTTCATTTTCATGTACAGGTTGAAGAAGAACAAATAGGTACCTGACTTTTTTTCTCTATGTAGGTTCTTTTTGGCTGGTCCTAGGATTGTATTGCTAGATTTTTGTTTCTATTTTGTTACCAATGGAGAGTTCATATGCATCATATTTTCTGACTTTTGGTTCCAGCAACACTATTGCTACTTACAATTACTTGAAAGAGGGAGATGTCTTCCAAATAGAACCCATGCAGCATTGCAAGTCACTATATTTCAGATTTCGTGTTTCTTGCAGACCAATTTTGCAGGACAAGAATTCGATAAGAGTTTCACTTTTTGTTTCTTTTAACACTAACAGTTAAAACTGATTAATTAACTACTGTTTTTTTATGCTAACGATTATTAATTTATTCATTCCTCAAACTATACAAGAGTTGCATATCAGCCTCAGAAAGAGGACCTACACCTTAAATCACAATACACTAGGAAATTCGAAACCAGCAGGTGCAACATTTTATGAGTTAAGCAGTTCCGATTAGGAGCCTTCCAACCTTTTAAAAATTCAGCATTAGAGAGCAGACACGAAGCACTCACAGGGGAATTGGTGATTAATTAACTACTGTTATGTTACACTTGACTTGCTCTTCCAAAAGGTTGATATATCATATTAAACTTGATAATCTTTTTTTGTTGCTCTTGCATTCGCCATCAACCCAAACTAAATTCCCATATGCATTGTCTTCCAGAGTTTGCATCTAAATAGTTGATTTATTTTATAAATAAATTATAATTATTCATGAATTTATTTAGAAATATCTATATCTATATAGTAATATCGAAAGGAAATAAACTTGAAAGGTTATACTTATAGTTATAAAGATATAGTAGTGATTTTTCTTTTTTATTTATTAATGCATTGCTTATTTTCACTATTATTATTTTATGGTAGCGTAAATACAGATTTGAAAAATTTTAAAGTTAAGAAATAATTATAAATAATATTCGTAATTAACTAGTAATATCTATGCTGCCATATATTGCAAATTAAAAAGAAATTTTACGACTTAGCCCTTTCATGATGTAGCTAGCACACTAGCTCTCCTTGAACCCTTGCTAGCTAGTTGTTATGAAACGAGGTTCTACTTTAAGACTTTTGCAAAAAGCTCTTGAGAATTAAGATAGTTATGCGTCGTCAGTCTAGCCATCAAAGTATATATATACTTAGCACAAATTAACCATTATTATTTATAACCCAGCTCTGAATGCGCGCGGTGGCAAATTCTGCAGAAGGGTCCTGCGCATTTCCGAAAAATAACTCAGCGCTTGCCAACTATATAAATCCGCATTATCGATCTAGCTAGGACAGTAGGGCTCATTTTTTTCAGATGAATTGAATCCGTGACAAGCATCATTAAGAACATGTATGTGTACTCGCAAACAAATTAATAATTCATCTCATACAATGCTCTCAACTCTTCCCAGCTCCCCTTTCACCCCTCTACACCCCTCATTCCTGTTATCCCCCATATCACCTGGACTGCCTCATCTCCAATCTCATCACCTCCATCACCCCCATCATGGCCACTCAACCTCAATACCTCACCACACCCACCCATACCCTCAGACTTCCACCTCTCATCCCTACCGCAATCAGTTTCCGCCCCTCCTACTGCTCCCCTCCGCTGCACCCAACATCTTGGCTATACGCCCCTCCCCTCCTCCTTGGCCATTAACCTTCCTGTCCAAAACCCCTACAAACCATCCCCTAAACCCCAACAATTCTCCAAATGGAGCCGAAAACAAATCCAAAACATCACCGAAAACCAACATGTCACTAACCTTTACATCCAAAACGAACCCCTTCAATGGACTGTCGTTGAACTTCACTTCATCCTCTCAAAATGTGGTGAAGTTAACGACGTTTTCATCCCTTCGAAACGCGCCAAGAATGGAAAGCGTTTTGGCTTTGTGAGATTTCGAGCATGCCGTGATATTCAAAGATTGATTTCCTCCATCAATCTGATCAAAGTAGGAAATAGCTCTCTGCAAGCCCTTATTGCCAGAGGCCACGATTACACCAATCAAAACCATGTTAACACCAATCACACCCCTAAAACCCTACCTCCTCCCCCTACCTACTTTGTGAAAACCTTTGCCGACATTGCTAAAAAAGCAATTCCTGCCTGTCCAAAGGTCTTCTGTGATAAAGCCAACATCTCTTTCTCCACTCTAAAAAGTGAAACCGAATGGTTATCCTCCTGCGCCTTCGGTGTTCTTACTGAGCCCCTTGAAATGCATGTAGTTCTCCAATCCTTTCTCAAGCATGGTATTTCAGTTACGGTCAGTGATTTTGGGGGCGTTTCTATCCTAATTAAATTCCCTACCTCTAAAGATTTGTCCACGTTATTTGAATCGGATCATGCTTGGCCTGCTGAGATTTTTGATCTTCTGAGACCGTGGAAAGAGAAAGGTGGCCCTTTAAATCGAAAAGTATGGATCAGAGCCAAAGGCATCCCTCTCCATGCATGGTCAAATGGTTTCTTTCAAAAATTGGTTTCAAGATTCGGCTCGCTCGTCGCTATCGCCCCGATTACATAAAGCAAATACAAATTAGATTTTGCTTTCCTACAATTCCTTACCTCAGTCTTTAAACCAATATCATGGGAGATTTCAGCACAGATTGATGATATCTCCTTTCACATCGATATTGATGAGATTCAACACCCACCATCTGTTGCTATCTTGCCTTCCACATCTCTTGTCCCGGCCCAAAAACCCTCAAAGTCTCCATCAATCAGCCCCGTGTTTTCAAAACCGTCATCTTCCTCTCATACCTCTAAACACCTTCCTCTTCCCTCCGGCGGCGCCTCCGCCGTACCTTCCGATCAACACAACTCTGATCCTTTTAATTTAATGCCCATTATTGATGGCATCAATCGTCCAATGAATGAACGTGCATGCTCGCATATTCTCACGGCCCAAAACGTCCATGTTGTCCCCTCGGGTAACACTTCATCTTCATGGAGTCTATCCAATTCAAATTTGTCGGGTGGGTCCTCATGCGCCGCCCATAACTGTGTTTCCCCGGACAATTCCTCAACTGACTCCTCTTCACCCAATTTCCACGTTTCTCCCTCGATTCCCACTAATTCACCCTTTGGGTCCTCCTCCCTCTATCCGGTTATATCATTTAACAACACTGGCCCACTACCTTTCTTATCCAAGCCCAACCATTCCCTTAAACGGGCCCAATCCCTCCCATCTATCCACCTGTTCGACTTCCCTCCCCTTTCCAAGCCCAATCCCTTGATCACCTTCTCACCCTCATAAACCCATCCTTCCTCTAGCCCACCTACTCCCTCTGCCCAAAACATTCATCGCCTCTTAAACTCTCCCTCACTAGCCCACCAACCCTCCTCTAACCCAACATCACCACCATCCCAAAACAATCACCGCTCTCATAGCCCTTACCCGTCACCTTCTCTAGACAGCTCCCTATCCCCAAATACCCGTTCCAACCTTATCCTCCATAACTTGGAGATGGCAGTTCAGAACAAACGAATCACCACCCTCAAAAAAACAAAGAAAGACAGACCCAGCTCGCCCTCCTTTTCCCCCTCATTCGGAACCTCTTCAAAACATGCTTCAACGCATTCTACAGCTAAATCCTCAAGTGGATCCTCTGAAATTCCTCTAACTGTTTCTTTCTATAGTTCTGAAGCTGAAAGAACCATCAAAGTCGATAACGATTTGGCATGGGACTGTTCTTGTAATCCTGCAGGTACGAAAGATGCTACAACCGCCCTAGTCATCAAAGAAGGTTTTGACTGAAGCAAATCTCGCACGGTCTGACAGGTCCTCTCTCTTTTCTCTCAGCGTTTTTCTTTTTTACCATTCTTATGTTAGCTTTCTCTTATGGAATTTAAGAGGTGCCAACTCTGCATCTAAGCAATCCGTGGTAAAATTTTTAGCTCGTAATCATTCTGCTTCATTCATATTTCTCTGTGAAACTAAAATTTCAGATTTTAAACCTATCCACTGTCAAAATTCTTCCATCTTTCTGAATCATGACTATGTGTTCGTTAACTCCTATGGCAACTCTGGAGGTCTCCTCCTGCTTTGGGATGTAGATTCCTTTCTTTGTCATAATTCTATTTTAGGTCAAAATTGGATTCTTGTGGACGACACTTTTGTTCATGGAAACATCGATGTCACCTTCTGTTGCATTTATGGTCCCTCTGACTTAAACAATCGTATTGCTATGTGGTCTGAATTAGCAAACTTCAAGGCCTCTTTCAATTCCCCATGGCTTGTGATTGGGGATTTCAACGAAAATTTGAATCCTTCTGATCGCAAGAGTGGAAGAATCTGTAACCCTGGATCACAAGCTCTCCAAAATTTCATGCAATCTCTTCATCTCGTTGAATTCACCTTGACCGACCGTTGCTTCACCTGGGCCAACTCAATTGCTGCAAGCAAAATCGAACGGGCTATGGCTGAGCCTGAATCGGCCTCTCTCTTTCCCACCATATGTCTTAAACCTGGTTTTAGAAACACTTCAGACCACTGGCCCCTCATCTTAGCCCAAGACTCTGTTGATTGGGGCTTTAATCCGTTTAGGGCTCTATCTGTTTGGTGGTCTTATCCGGACTTTGAAAACACTGTTAAGGCGATGTGGCATGATATTGAAGAATAGTTACCTGGCCGATTCCTTTTCCTAAGGAAACTAAGCCTCTTTCGAAAAAAGCTCTCCTTTTGGAACAAGACTGTTTTTGGTAATACCGATTCCTCAGTGGCACAATTACAGCAGGACATTGAAGCCCTCGAGTTGATTGCAAAATCTAGACCCCTGCTCCCTCAAGAAACCGAAGTTCTCTTCCAAAAGAAGGATGATTTTTTCAAAAAGTCAAAGCTCAAAGAAATCACTGGGAGGCAAAAATCAAGGATCTGGTGGCTGAGATTAGGGGATAGAAACACTCGTTTCTTTCATCTCTCAGCCTGTGTAAGAGGTAAGAGAAATAAAATCTCCTCTATCCTTATCGGTGACTCTGTCCTTGAAGAACCGGATCAGATTAAAAGTGACGCCTCATCCTTCTTCTCTAATCTATATAGCGAGCCCATCCCTGTCCGCCGCTCTATTGGTAATATTCTTCTCCCAAAAATTGATTCTCAGACGGCTATATCTCTCGAAAAGCCAATCTCTTTGGAAGAAATCAAAGCCGCCATTTGGGGATGCGACAACGATAAGGCTCCCGGTCCCGACGGCTTCAATTTTTTATTTTACAAAAAATGTTGGGATCTTTTTAAAACTGACCTGTTCGATATTATCAGCGAATTCTTTGCCACAAGTTCTTTACCAAAAGGATTGAATTGCTCTTACATCACTCTTGCTGCAAAGAAAAAAGAATCTGAGAGTTTCGATGATTACAGACCCATCACCCTTGTTGGAGGTATTTACAAGATCATCTCAAAAATTCTTTCTCTCCGTCTAAAACCAGTCCTCCCTTCAATCATCAATGGTCATCAATCAGCTTCCGTAGAGGGAAGATACATTCTGGACGGCGCTCTATTGGCCTCTGAAGTGGTTCACAGTTTGAAAAAATCCAAAGAACAGGTTGTCATTTGGAAGCTTGACCTTCGCAAGGCCTTCGATTCCATATCCTGGGAATATTTGCTTTAGGTCCTCAAAATTTTTAGTTTTGGTCAGATGTGGATCTCCTGGATTCAAGCATGCCTTCAGACATCTAAACTCTCTGTTCTCATCAACGGTTCCCCATCTCCCGAGTTCTATATGAGTAGAGACCTTAAACAGGGGACCCCGTCTCCCCCTTTTTATTCATTATTGCTTCTGAATGCCTCAACTCCATGCTCTCTCAAGCTATCTCCAAGGGTATTATTCAAGATATGTCTGTTAACGGGGTCTCTGTCTCTCTCTTGCAATACGCTGATGACACTCTCATTTTCTCAAAGGCTGATCACCAATCCCTTCTCAATCTCAAGCGGGTTCTTAGATGCTTTGAGCTCCTCTCAGGGCTAAGTATAAATTTTTACAAGAGTGCCTTGATTTGCATTAATATTGAAGCTGATGAGACTCGTTCGCTAGCAACAATGCTTCACTGCAAGGCAGACTTCCTCCCGTTCAACTATCTTGGACTTCCCCTTGGTGCAAGCATGCATAAGGCCGCAAATTGGAACCCCATCATTGACAGAATTAGGAGTAAATTAAAAGCTTGGAAGTCTAAATTTCTCTCCACTGCGGGAAGGGTTATACTAATCAGGTCAGTTCTCTCCTCTCTCCCTTGATATTTTTTATCCCTTCACAAAATTCCTATTTCTGAGGCCAATCAAATTGTCAGGTTGCAAAGAGAATTCTTCTGGAATGGCTCCTCAGATCGCAACAAGATGTGTCTTGTTGCATGGTCAAACATAGCAAAACCTAAGGAACTAGGCGGTCTGGGCATCGAATCCCTCCTCCCCAAAAACCAGAGCCTGTTGTCAAAATGGTATTGGAAGTATCCCAACAACCAAAATTCTGATTGCTTCAACTTGATCAAGCACAAATGCGAAGCACCCTCCAGCTCGGCCTCGCAAACTTTCACTCTCTCAAAGTGTTCACCGACTTGGAAAAACATCATACTCCCCTCTTCCACCGGCAGTCAAACCTCGATCCCACTTTCAGAAGAGATCAGCTTAAAGATCGGTTGCGGTCAATCCATTAGTTTCTGGTCGGACGTGTGGAGCTTTTTGGCTCTCTTCAAACCTGTTTCCCTCGCCTGTTTCAGAACTCTCTTCTCCCTGATGCTTCCCTTGCAGATTTTCACAACGGCCTCATCTCATCCCCTATAGAATCATGGCCATGGCGTCACCACCTATATTCCTGGGAACGGAGTGACTGTCTTCTCATCCAAGCTGAACTGAAAGATATCTCCTTGCATCCCACATCTGCAGACTCTTTTTACCGGAACCCCGACCCCCTCAAGGGCTACACGGTTAAATCTGGTTACTCATTCCTGCAAAGAACTTCCAACCCAAGTATCAGCATCCCTTACGTGTGGTCATCTATCCTTCCTCCTAAAATAGAATGCTTTCTATGGCTGCTTTTCATGAACGGCATTCCCACTAGAAACATCCTATTCCATAGAGGTGTCTTGCTAGAATCCGACTCTTGTTGTCCATTCTGCGCCCTAGCCGACGTGGACTCCTACAAATAGCTCTATTCGACCCCGTACATGTTCATAGAGGAAAAGACCATATCTCACCTTGAAGGAAACAAACCCTTCTCACCTTAAAAGCAAGCACTGGCTTTTCTTTATCATAGCTGCTTAGGAAAATGTTCTCAGACGACAGCAAAGAAGAGCAGCAAATTGCAAGGCTACTTGGTGCTCAAGCTCATGTGTGGAACCACATATTCAACTTCATAAATTCCATGTGTTTGAGTTGTGCTATCCAACTAGACATACCAGATATCATCCACAAACATGGAAAACCAATGACCCTTTCTGAGCTTATAGATGCTCTTCCTGCCCATCCAACTAAAGCGCATTGTGTCCATCGCCTAATGCGGATTTTGGTACACTCAGGTTTCTTTGTAAGAGAAAGAGTCAGCCAGCAAAGTGACAAAGAAGAAGAAGAAGGCTATGTCCTCACAGATGCATCTCGGCTCCTTATTAAGGACAACCCTGTAAGTGTTACCCCATTCTTGCAAGCCATACTTCACCCTGTCCTGCTAGAACCATGGCAACATGTCAGCTCCTGGTTCACAAGTGACTCATCAACTCCATTCCACACTGCACATGGCAGGTCATTTTGGGAGTATGCTGCCCTTGACCCGAAGCTTAACACACTCTTTAATGAAGCTATGGCCAGTGATGCTAGGCTAGTGGCAAGCGTGATTCTTAAAGACTGTAAAGGGGTGTTTGATGGGTTGAGTTCTTTGGTAGATGTTGGGGGTGGCACCGGAACTTTGGCCAAGAACATAGCCAAGGAATTTCCAAAAATGGAATGCATTGTATTGGATCTCCCACATGTGGTTGCTGATTTGGAAGGAAGTGAGAACTTGACATTTCTTGGAGGAGATATGTTCGAGGCAATACCACCCGCAGATGCAATTTTACTCAAGGTATGAACAATTAGTATACTTTGTCATGTATGGCTCCTTTATTTCGGCCTACATGGATATCTACATATATATAAGCTGTGGAAAAAAAGGGTCATCAGTGGTGTCATTATTCCTCTTTCAGTTCAGGCCTAGGGCTCTCAATTTACATCTTGACGTTAGACCCTCCACTCACAAAAACGACCACCCATCTAAGCACAATAAGCATCCTAACTAGTCTCATACGTCACAGTCCTATAATCAGCTGCTTAGCAATCAACCATATTAGGCACATCACACAAGACAGAATTCGAAGTGCCATATAAAGTTGATCATCAACTATGTCATGTACGTAGTGGATAGGCACCTTGTCTTCAGTGCAAGTTAATATGCTCCTCTTCACGTACGTATAAAAAGCTGTTTTTAGACTAAGGGACACTTTCTAACTTGTTTTGGTTGCTTAATTATGTCAAGCAGTGGATTTTGCTATGTTGGAACGATGAGGAATGCTTGCAGATACTAAAGCGATGTAAAGAAGCTATCAAGGGAAGACAAATGGGGAAGGTGATTATCATAGATATCACATTGGACCATCAAATTTGGGATGAAAAATCAGTCGAGTCACAGCTCTTCTCTGATTTGCTGATGATGGTATCGACAAAAGGTCGAGAGAGAAACAAGAAGGAATGGGCTAAACTCTTCAATGAAGCTGGTTTCAGTGACTATAAAATGAATTCGGTGCTGGGATTTAGGTCTCTTATTGAAGTCTATCCTTGAGAAGCTTCAGCAAGCTTATAGCATAATCATCCTCTGAGCTAGCTTGGGCCACTATCAAACCTTCATTTCCTTTGTTTTTCACGTTTAACAAAATAATTACCTACGGATCGTTCCTTGCTCTTCGTTTGGTTTAATTAGCAGGCTTCCTTGATCAAATGGTGGGAATTTTTTGAAAAAAGAAAGTTGTACTTATTACGTTTTCTTTCTGCCTATACAAATTTTCATCACAGTAAATCATAAAAATAAAAAGATCAAGGCTCAAGTTTCATTTAAATCCAACACTATTCGTATAGTGCAGTGACATCTTCTTTGGTCATTTATCTGAGGAGTTATTTGTTTGATCCCAGAGGGAAATGAATCGTTTCTGGGACTTCTGTACCAAAAACCATACCTGTGAAAAATACAAGCATTGATATACTTAATTCTTTCTTTGGTAGAACAGATTCATTTTGTTAATGAGAAAAGACTAAAGAGATAAACAAGGGATTTCAAAGAATTACATCTAAGCAAGAAAGAACATATGGCTACCAACACCTTCGTAAGCTAATTCATCTGTTACATGACTAATGCTTCTCAACGAATGACTAAAGAACTTTCTGGGATTTCTTGGTTGTATATAATAAGGCACTGTAAATATTGATATGAATAACTAAATTTTATCGTTTGCATAAAAAAATCGTCATTACAGATAAGCAAAAGCTAAAATTTATCGTTTGTTCGCATTTCGCGCAATCTTTAGGACTGTGAAGTCTGCGCTGGTGATCATATTCATGATACTGGATGCTAAAGATAGGATCTCCCATGGCCTGCCAACAAGGTTCCCAATTGGAGCAATTTTTTGGACTAAGTCCATACTGGTGATCATATTCAAGATCGGATCTTCCATTCCATGGTAGTCCTCAATTGAGTCTACCACAATTGGCCAAACCGTCTCAATTTCTGGCATTGAAAGGGCCCCTTGCAGAACTAAGGAAGATGTCTGTCTTATTGCTATTGTTTCAGTAACTAGTGGTGAATTGCATCTGACCTCAACAATGATCCCATCAATCATGCATCCAACCAAATTTCTACAAACAACACTAATCCTATAGCCTGTCCAGTTAGGCACAAGAGGATGCATCATTGCATATATCCTTTGATCCCAGCCTTTTCAAGATCTAGCCAGCACACTAGCTAGATCTACTTCCTTGCTAGTTGCTACCAAACTATCTAGGTTCTACTTTAAGACTTTAGCAAAATGTTCTTGAGTGATTGGCACATTTGCTTTTCAATCATACAACAAATTAGCTTAGTTTAATATGCCAACACTTACAAAATTAGCCCATTCGGCATCAAGTTTTCGCTGATTTCGTCCTAGAAAGAGTGCCTATCAATAACTCACCAAAGCGGATTTGGACCAAGTATGTTATCAGTTCCTCGTTAAAAAAAGGAAGCTGCAACGGCCTCAAGGTTATTTTGAATGGCTGGGGCGTGTTAAAATAACAGTGGACGCCTCCTCTACATTTACATCCACCTTACCACCACCACAAACAGCCCATGAGTGCTCAATTTATATACCAACCACGCGTCTCTTCATTTATTTGAGTGAGGGTCCTTTCATCCACCAGGCCACCACCACCACCAGAAACAGCACACGAGTATTCATTTTATATACCAACCATACAGCGACAATGCCCATCCAATAGGTCCACTCGGAAGCATAGCAAACTGTTCCTGATATTTGTTGGATTTTAGCTGGGGAGGATTTTAAGGCTGTGGGTGCTTGCGTAGGCCTACCTTGTGACATGTCACAATTAAAGTGTTCATCTTTTTTACGTCCATTCTTGAACAAGTAGTTCCCACAATTGGAAAGTTGGATTCCTAAGGAGGAAAGCTTATCTTTCATTAGTTCCTAAAGAAAAAAATTATAGAAGGATGTATTTGAGAAAGGTTTGTGTGAGTAATTGGTTATACAAAAAAGAAAGAAAGAAGGACTTGCAAAAATATAGGAAAGATAGAGTGGAAACAGAGGACTAGAAACAGAGGATCTATAACAAACAAAGGAGAGGTTTTGTTATTTAGGAAAGCACACAAATCCTTTCATTCACTTAGCTTATTTATAGGACATCAACCGACTTAATGCATACATAATATCTTAATTTTTTGCTGATTTTTATTTAGTGCACCTAGATTTTTCCAGATAATCATTTAAAGTATCATGATATTTTTATTTTTACAAGATCATTACAGATTATGTGCTAGATCATTTCTACAAAATATCATATTTTTTTTACAAGAACATTATGGAAAGTTCTAGCAAGCAATCATTCATTAACACTCCTCTTTGATTTCTTGCTGCAAATTCCCAAAGCATCTCTAAGCTTCTCAAATCTTTCTTTGGGCAATGCTTTCGTCAAAATATCTGCTAGATTATTTTCAGAATTGCAATAAACAAGACTAACTTCATTGGCTTGCTGCACTTCTCTGATGAAGTGAAATTTGATCTTCATGTATTTTGTCCTGCCATGAAACACTGGATTTTTGGATATTGCTATTGCAGATTGATTGTCTACCATAATCTCAGTAGCTTCTTCTTGAAGTTCCTTGAGATCATGCAACATTTTTCTCAACCAAATTGCTTGGTTGACAGCAGCGGCAGCTGCTACATATTCTGCTTCTGCTGTGGACTGGGTAACAATGTCTTGCTTCCTGGAATTCTAAGAGAAAACAACAGTACTAAGGGAAAACAAATACCCTGATGTGCTTTTCATATCGTCATGAGAACCAGCCCAGTCGCTATCAGAAAATTCATGAAGCTTGATCTCTTGTTTCTGCTGAAACCAAACACCAAAATCAGCAGTGCCTTTGATATATCTTAGCACCCGTTTTGCTGCCTTGAAGTGTAACTCACTAGGAGCATGCATGAATCTAGAAACTAAGCTAGCAGCAAACATAATATCAGGTCGGGTTGCTATGAGGTATAGGAGGTAGCCTATTAAACTTTTGTATTGTGAAGCATCGGCTTTTTCAGAACCATCTTCCTTGGTTAGCTTCTCATTCAAAGCCAAAGGTGTACTGACTGGCTTGCAATCAAGTATCTTGAACTTCTTTAGAATCTCCAAAGCATACTTCCTTTGGCTTATGAAGACTCCTCCTTCAGTTTGACATATTTCCATGCCAAGAAAATATGCCATTTCACCCAAATCAGTCATCTCAAATACTCTAGTCATCTCCATTTTGAATTGTTTCACAAGCTTTGGATTATTTCCCGTGACTAGCAAGTCATCCACATATAAAGACACAATCAACAAATCTGACTTTGTTGTCTTCACATATAGAGTGGCTTTATTTTTGCTCCTTTGAAAACTAAGTTGGATTAGATACTCATCTATCCTTGTATACTAGGCTCTAGGAGCTTGTTTCAGGCCATATACAGCCTTTTTCAGGAGGTAGACTTTCTCTTCACTGTCTTTGATAATGAAACCTTGAGGCTGCTCAACACAAATCTCTTCATCAAGAAATCCATTAAGAAAAGCTGATTTTACGTCTAATTGGAAGATTTTCCAACTTTTTTGGGTAGCCAAGGCTAGCAAAAGCCTAATTGTATCATGTCTTGCCACTGGAGCAAATGTTTCAGTAAAATCTATTCCAAACTACTGAGAGTAGCCCTTCACAACCAACCTAGCCTTCAGCTTATTCACAGAACCATCTGCATTCAACTTGGTTCTATAAACCCATTTAACTCCAATGACATTTTTGTGACTTGGTCTACCAACCAAAGACCAAGTCTGATTCTTTTCTATCATATTCATCTCCTCCTGCATTCCATCTCTCCACCCTGAAATTTTACTGGCTTCTTCATAAGTTGTAGGCTCTAGAACAGCAACATTACATCTCTGATATATATCAGCAAGAGTTCTAGTGCCTCTAACTGACTCTTCTTCTTCCTCGTCATCTTCTTTTTGAGGCTCATCATCATCTTGATTTATTTGCTGAGACAAGACTTGAGAAGGTTGATGATCATCCTTGGAATTTTGCCAATTCCAAGATGCATTTTCATCAAACTTAACATTCCTGCTGACAATAACCTTCTAAGTTTTAGGATTATAAACTCTGTAACCTTTAGCAACAGAGCTATATCCTATGAAGATTCCAACTTTAGCCTTGTGCTCCAGCTTTTCCCTCTTAACATCAGGTATGTATGTGTAACATACACAACCAAATATCCGCAAGTGCTCCACAGATGGTTTAAATCCGTTCCAAGCCTCAAATGGAGTTTTATTGTCTAGACCTTTTGTAGGCAGCCTATTTTGAATATAAACAGCAGTATTCACCGCCTCTGCCCAAAAGCTCTTAGGCATCTGTTTCTCAAACAAGAGACACCGAGCCATCTCCATGACTGTTCTATTTCTTCTTTCACTAACTCCATTTTGCTGAGGAGTATAACTTACTGTGAGCTGATGAGAGATGCCAGCATCTTCACAAAACTTGTTAAAATTTTGTGAAGTGTATTCGGTCCCATTATCTGACCTTAGGACCTTTATAGAGCAGCCACTCTGATTTTCTACCAAAGCTTTGAATTTTTGAAATATCTCAAACACCTCAGATTTTTGCTTTAAGAAATAAACCCAACACATTCTTGAAAAATCATCTATAAAGAGAATAAAGTACCTACAGCCTCCTAAAGAAGGTACTTTCATTGGTCCACAAACATCTGTATGGACTAATTGTAGTTTTTCTAAGGCTCTCCAAGCTTTGTTGACCGGAAATGGCAATTTTGATTGCTTCCCCTGTTGACAGACCTCACAAACAGCAGAACATTCTCCAATAGCAGGCGTGTTATGTACTAATTCCTTAGCATGAAGTTTTTTCAAAGAAGTGTAATTGACATGACCTAACCTTTTATGCCAAAGAGAGGTCAAATCAATTGTGCTTGCATATGAATAAGCATTATTGTTCCTCAAATTTAATGAGAAACTTTTATCCTTCATGCCAACAGAAAATATCTTGTTGTTTGCAGCATCATATATAGTGCAAGCATTATCTTTAAATATCAACGAATAATTCTTCTCAAGTAATTGGCCCACACTCAATAAATTCTGATCAAGCTTGGGAACATATAAAACTTCAGAAATAAATTTGGTACCTGATGGAGTCTCAACTGCAACCGTACCTTTGCCTTTAACATCGATATAGTCTTCATTCCCAATCTTGACCTTTGAGAGATAAGACTCATCCAAGTCTGAAAAAGCATCAATCTTGTGAGTCATGTGGTGTGTGCAACCACTGTCAATGAGCCAATCACTGCTTCTTGCTGTTGTATAACATGATGCAACAAACAGTTGTTCTTCTCGTGCTTCATCTTGCTGGTTTTCAACACGTTGAGCCTGCTGATCCTGCTGCTGCTTCTTTAGTTGGCATGCTTTATCAACATGGCCTGTCTTTTTGCAATTTTTGCATTGGGCATCAGGTCTGAACCAACAATATTTCTCCGAATGATTTGTTTTCTTGCAGAAAGTACAAGCTGGAAATTATTTTTTCTGACCAAATTTGGTGTCGCCATTGTACTTCTTCTGCTTTCCCTTCTTCTCTACAGCTTGCTTTTGATTGTTGGTGCTGAACTGATACTTGTTTTTATGTTTAACATTCATAGCTCCTTCTACTTGAATTCCTTGCCTGAGTGCTCTCCTTTGCTCTTGAGCTTGTAAAGAGTGAACAAGCTCTTGCAAAGTTATTTCAGATAGATCTTTTGATTCTTTTAATGAGGAGATTTTTGATTCAAACCTCTCTGGAAGACTCACCAACACCTTCTCAACTACCCTCTTGTCTGGAAGATCTTCTCCCAAAAGTCTGATTTGGTTGACAATCTTCATCAACTTATCAACAAATTCTTTGAGTGGCTCAGCCTCCTCCATCCTCAAAAACTCAAATTCGCGTCTGAGATTGAGGACTTGCATCTCCCTTGATTTTTGGCTTCCCAAAAACTCCACCTTCAACTTATCCCAAGCTTCTTTGGCGGTTTGACAAGCCATAATTCTTGTAAAAATTTCTTCGGACACCAACGAAAAAATTGCAGACAAAGCTTGATAACCTTTTGCAATTTCTTCGTTGTGTTGCTTGATTTGATTTATAGTGGCTTCTTCTGAGAGTGGATTTGGTTTAACACCAACATCAACAACCTCCCATAAGCCATAAGCTTGAAGATAAGCCTTCATCTTCACGTCCCAAGTTTGGAATTTTTCACCTGTAAACACAGGTGGTGTTGATACTGTGAAATTTCTTGACATTATAAAAGATTAAGAAGATGGATTTTTAAAAAAAAAATTATAGGAAGGCTGAATTTATGGGTATTGTGTTTTGGGGTTTATAGTCCCTTAAGAACAAAGGGGCACCGCTACCAATTAAAGGAAAAAATTATAGAAGGGTGTATTTGAGAAAGGTTTGTGTGAGTAATTGGTTATGCAAAAACAGAAAGAAAGAAGGACTTGCAAAAATATAGGAAAGATAGAGTGGAAGCAGAGGACTAGAAACAGAGGATTTGTAACAAACAGAGGAGAGGTTTTGTTATTTAGGAAAGCACACAAATCCTTTCATTCACTTAGTTTATTTATAAGACATCAACCGACTTAATGCATACATAATATCTTAACTTTTTGCTGATTATTATTTAGTGCACCTAGATTTTTCTAGATCATCATTTAAAGTATCATGATATTTTTATTTTTACAAGATCATTCCAGATTATGTGCTAGATTATTTCTACAAAATATCATATTTTTTTTTACAAGAACATTATGGAAAATTCTAGCAAGCAATCATTCAGTTCCTCTCTTTACTAAGGACCACGGACTGCTCTTAGATTTTTTTGGGGAATGAACCGAATTAATATAAACTCGGTTATTACAATTTAAGACACTGATCTATAAATAGAGCATTCCAACATTGCAGAAGTTAACAACAGAGAGCAAGCTAGCCTCCCATTTGCTTGTTAATTAAGTTGGTAGAATGATGTCTGACAACACTCAGGAGCACCAAAATTGCAAGCTATTTGCAGCTGAAGCTCATGTGTGGAACCACATATTCAACTTCATAAATTCCATGTCTTTGAATTGTGCAATCCAATTAGACATACCAGATATCATCCACAAACATGGAAAACCAATGACCCTTTCTGAGCTTATTGATGCTCTTCCTATCCACCCAACTAAAACGCATTGCGTCCATCGCTTATTGCGGATTTTGCTACACTCAGGTTTCGTTGCAGGAGAAAGAATCAGCCTGCAAAGTGACCAAGAAGAAGAAGAAGGCTATGTGCTCACAGAAGCATCTCAGCTCCTTATTAGGGACAACCCTTTCAGTGTAACACCATACTTACAAGCCATGCTTCAACCTGTCATGCTACAACCATGGCATTATATCAGCTCCTGGTTCAAATGTGACTCACCAACTCCTTTTCATACCGCGCATGGAATGTCATTTTATGAGTATGCTGCCCATGACCTTAAGTTTAACACATTCTTCAATGAAGCTATGGCTAGGGATGCTAGGCTAGTGGCGAGCGTGCTTCTTGAAGACTGTAGAGGGGTGTTTGATGGGCTGAGTTTGTTAGTAGATGTTGGTGGCGGCATCGGAACTTTGGCCAAGGCCATAGCCAAGGAATTTCCAAAGTTAGAATGCGTTGTGTTTGATCTTCCACATGTGTGTTAGGAGATCGTGGTTATTTCTCACAATCAATCAAGCACTCAACGAGAAAGAAAAGAAATAGACACAAGGATTTAACGAGGTTCGGCCATTGATGCCTACGTCCTCGGACAAGAACAGAGAGAGTTTCTCCACTATGATAAATGATAGTACAATACAGAACCTGTTTACATTCTCTGTATGTAAACCTGCACTTTCGGCAACTTAACAGTTGGGCCCTAACTAATAACAAGTCTACAAGCCCAAACCATAAACTAGGTCCACTAGAATTCAAGGCAACAGAAAATAACAAATCTTCCCCTTGACTTGAATTCTCTTCATCTACCAGGAAAAACAATCCGCTGCCTTGTCACAGCCCTCTTAAGGGCATTACTGCGTACTGCCTACACCAACCAAGTTTAGGCAATGCCTAAACTTGGTAACTGGAACTGCCTTGGTCATCATATCTGCTGGATTATCATGTGTAGACACTTTCTTCACATCAACAACACCCTGTGATATAATGTCCCGAATAAAGTGAAGTCTGACATCTATATGCTTTGTTCGCTCATGATACATCTGGTTCTTAGTAAGATGGATAGCACTTTGATTGTCACAAAACACTGCAGTTTTCTTCTGTGGCAACCCCAGATCACTTACCAGACCTTGTAACCAAATAGCTTCTTTCACTGCTTCAGTAATAGCCATATACTCTGCCTCTGTAGTAGACAACGCAACAACAGCTTGCAAAGTTGCTTTCCAACTGATAGCACTACCAGAAAGACTAAAGACATAACCTGTCAAAGACCTTCTCTTATCTAAGTCCCCTGCATAGTCTGAATCAACATAGCCAACAACCGAATTCATTAACTTGGCTTTGTCAAACGTCAAACCAACACTAGCAGTACCTTTTAAGTATCTCAAAATCCACTTCACTGCTTGCCAATGTTCCTTTCCTGGATACGCCATGTATCTACTCACAACACTGACAGCATGTGAAATGTCAGGACGAGTGCATACCATAGCATACATGATGCTACCTACAGCACTTGAATATGGAACAAGAGACATTTCTTCCATCTCCTCGTCTGTCTTTGGTGACATGTCTGCAGACAACTTGAAATGTGTAGCAAATGGAATAGACACAGGTTTAGCACCTGCTAAATTAAATCTCTGGAGAACTTTCTCAACATAGGACTGTTGACTAAGCGTAAGCTTCCCAACACTTCTATTCCTTGTGATTTCCATCCCTAAAATCTTCCTTGCTGCACCCAAATCCTTCATCTCAAACTCTTCACCAAGCTGCTTTTTCAATACGGTAATCTCTGACATACTGTTAGCAGCAATGAGCATGTCATCCACATACAACAGCAAATACACCAAAGAATCATCTGCAAGCTTCTTATGATACACACAACTATCATATGCACTTCGAGTAAAGCCACTACGAACCATGAATGTATCAAACCTCTTATACCACTGCCTAGGAGACTGTTTCAAACCATATAAGGACTTCTTAAGTAAGCAAACATGGTCTTCCATACCTGGAGTGATGAATCCCTCAGGTTGACGCATATAAATTTGCTCCTCCAACTCACCATGCAAGAAAGCAGTTTTTACATCTAACTGCTCTAGCTCTAAGTCATGAAGAGCCACCATAGCTAATAAGACCCTGATAGAGCTGTGTTTTACCACTGGAGAAAATACTTCATTATAGTCTATCCCCTCCCTCTGTGTAAAACCTTTAGCTACTAACCTTGCCTTGTATCTAGGTGCTTCAACCCCCGGATTTCCTTCTTTCCTCTTGAAAACCCACTTGCAGCCTACTACCTTCTGTCCTTTCGGCAATGGAACAAGCTTCCATGTTTGATTCTTGTGAAGAGACTCAATCTCTTCACCCATAGCACCAATCCATTGATCAGCATCCGAGCTAGCAATAGCTTCTTTATAGCTATTAGGCTCCTGCACATCAATTGTTTCTGCAACTGACAATGCAAATTCTACAAGGTTTGCATAACCAACAAGATTTGCGTCAGCAACATTCGCATACTTAGCTGGTACTTTCGTTTGCCTCTTTGATCTACCTGTGGCAATATTATATGTTTGCTGTTGTTGTACAGGTGCATCATCAACAGCAAGATTTTGCACCTCCTCCACAACTGTATTACAAGGCTGAACTTGTGGAATATCAATCTCAAGCTCAATTTGTTCTCTGACACCGCGGTCTGTTTCTGCTATTGTCTTCTCCTTTTGACCATCCAATGAGACACATTCATTAAATTTCACATCCCTGCTAATAATCATACCTGGAGACTTGGTATCTGTACACCACAGCCTGTAACCCTTTACTCCAGATGCATATCCTAGAAATATGCATTTCTTTGCCCTCGGCTCAAGTTTACCATCCCTCACATGAGCATATGCAGGACAACCAAATACTCTTAAATTAGAGTAATCAGCAGGAAAACCGGACCATACCTCAAAAGGAGTTTTCAACTCAATAGCTGTCGATGGAGACCTGTTAACCAAATAGCAAGCTGTATTGATAGCTTCAGCCCAAAAACTTTTGCTCACACCTGAATGTGAAAGCATGCTTCGTGCTCTATCACAAAGCGTCCTGTTCATACGTTCTGCAACACCATTCTGCTGTGGTGTTCCTGCACAAGTGCGGTGCCTCACTATTCCCTCTTTGCTGCAGAAATTGTTGAACACCCTGTTGCAAAATTCCAACCCATTGTCAGTCCGAAGACGCTTAACTTTTCGCTCTGTTTGGCGCTCAACCATCGTCTTCCATTTAACAAAAGTTGAAAATGCTTCATCTTTTGTCTTTAGAAAATACACCCACACCATCCTAGAATAATCATCAATCAAAGTCATGAAATACCTGGCACCATTCTTAGAAGGAACTCTGTTCGGACCCCACAAGTCAGAATGTATGTAATCTAACTTGTCCTTGGTCTTGTGTTCTGCCTTCTTGCTGAACTTCACCCTAGTTTGTTTACCAACCACACAGTGTTCACAAAATTCTAGAGCTTCATTTTTATACCCATCCAGCAAGTTTTGCTTCTTCAACACAGATAATCCTTTGTCACTCATGTGACCAAGACGCAAATGCCACAACTGAGACTTACTAAGATGACTACTCCCTGACGCAACAGCAGCTTCTCCTGAAGCCACACTACCTTGAAGAAAATACAATCTAGATTCCAATTTTCCTTTCATAAGTACCATGGAGCCTTTGCACACCTTTAGGATCCCATTTTCAGAATGAAACTTGTATCCTTGATCATCCAATGTTGAAAGAGAAATTAAATTCCTCTTCATATGGGGAACATGCCAACACTCAATGCTTCTAATAACACCATCGAACATTTTTAACTTGATGTGACCAATCCCTTCCACTGACAAAGAATTGTTATTGCCCAAGAAGACAGTCCCACTCATTTGTTTGTATGTAGCAAACCAATGCCTGTGAGGACACATGTGAAACGTCGCACCAGAATCAAGAACCCATGAATTTTGTCCATGAATAGAACCCACAGACAAAACTTCCCCAGTTCTATCACTGTCATCAGAATTGACGCAAGTGTCGACAATATTTGCAGAACTCTCATCCTTTTTCTTCCCCTTATTCTTCAACATTGGACAATCATATTTCAAGTGACCCTTCTCTCCACACTTATAACAGAATTTGTTCTTGACTCTAGACTTCGACCTAGCCTTAGATTTCTTAGAGAAATCCTTATATTGTGTTCTTCCCCTACTCACCAAACTCTCACCTTCTGATCTATTGTCTGGAAAATTCTTTGTAAGCTCCTTTGATTTTAGCGAACTACTAACATCATCCAGCTTAACACTTTCTTTCCCATACAATAATGTATCAACAAAATTCTCATAACATGGTGGTAATGAGCATAACAAAATCAAGGCTTGATCCTCATCATCAATAATTATGTCTATATTTTTCAAATCCATAATTATTGAATTAAAATCATCAAGGTGATTTCTAATAGATGTACCTTCTTGCATACGGAGAGTATACAGCTTTTTCTTCAGGTAAAGCCGATTTGTCAGCGATTTAACAGAATACTTGTCCTCCAATTTTTTCCATGCTTCTTTCGCAGATACTGATGACTCAATCTCGCGAAGCACTCTATCGGTGACAGACATGAAAATCGCACCCAAAGCCTTTTCCTTCTGTTCCTCCTTCACCGTATCTGTTGTACCCGCAGGAAAATTCTCATCCACTGCCTTCCACAATCCTTGCAATACCAGAGAAGATCTCATTCTAATCTTCCAAAGACTAAAGCTAGATCCTCCATCAAACTTCTCTATCTCATACTTTCCTGAAGAAGATGATGAACTTGACATCTTCACAACCTAGATTGTGAACCCAAAACAACCCCTGAGCTCCGCTACCAATTGTTAGGAGATCGTGGTTATTTCTCACAATCAATCAAGCACTCAACGAGAAAGAAAAGAAATAGACACAAGGATTTAACGAGGTTCAGCCATTGATGCCTACGTCCTCGGACAAGAACAGAGAGAGTTTCTCCACTATGATAAATGATAGTACAATACAGAACCTGTTTACATTCTCTGTATGTAAACCTGCACTTTCGGCAACTTAACAGTTGGGCCCTAACTAATAACAAGTCTACAAGCCCAAACCATAAACTAGGTCCACTAGAATTCAAGGCAACAGAAAATAACAAATGGTTGCTGATTTGGAAGGAAGTGAGAACTTGACCTTTTACGCGGGAGATATGTTTGAGGAAATACCACCAGCAAATGCAATTTTACTCAAGGTATGCACAATTAGTACGCTTATATCCAAAAAAAAAAAATGCACAATTAGTACACTAAGTATAGCTCCTTATCAATAATAACTTTGAATAATATTAAATGACTAATTCAGTACAAAACTTAATCAGTTCGGTATATATAAAGCCCCAAATATACTTCGTAAGTGTTCAAAATTCAACACCAACTAACATTGGGTGCACTGGTCAGTGATGCTGCGTCTCCCTTAAATTTCAAGGACCAATTTTTGAGTTTTGATTGAAACCAGTATATGAAAATTATGTCATTGGTATCTGTCCACCTTAATTACTAGGCTGACTATTCAGCAACCAGGACAGATTAGTTGGGTGGTCGGGTGCGATACTTAGCTAGTATATATAACAAAATTATGTTTAGTGAATATAAAAATGGTTTATGTATCTAGAGATTGTTAATGTCTCGTCATGTATTGACTAAGTTAGAATAACCTTGCATATATATCCAAGACCTCTCCCACTCACATCCGATGTGGGACTTGGGTGATCACATTCTCTCCATCTTCAGACTTTATATCCTCGTCAGTGAGTCCGAATCCATATCATAGTGCACCCCGATTACCGAATTGTACCGTTGTCGTCTTAATATCAACCTCAAGACACGGGCTATATGGCCCAAGCCTACTCGAAAGCAGATTGAGATTGGCTCCGGTATCATTTCGTCATGCCTTCTAGTAATAGGCTAAACCAAAATGACCACCACGACCCAACCGAAACCACATAGCCCAACCGAAACCACATAGCCCAAAATCTTAAGTTTGAAGTTACTATTAAGTACACATATACCCAAGACTTCTCATACTCACTCCACTCCCATGTAGGAGTTGGTCATCATAATTAGGTTTGAAATTTCAGTCACATACGTAGCATATTTGATACTCAAGAAGTGTCTTTCATTCTAATTATTCGTTTTTTCTTGTTGATGGCCACTAGTGGATTCTGCACAATTGGAACAATGAGGAATGTGTCAAAATTCTCANATGACTATGGAGAAGAGGAAAGGGCATTGTGAGTCAAACGAAACACAGCTCTTGTTGGATATGCTTATGATGATTGTGCTCACTGGTCAAGAGAGAAACGAGAAAGAATGGGCAAAACTCTTTACTGATGCAGGCTTCAGTAACTACAAAATAACCCCTAAATTGGGTTTAAGGTCAATCATTGAAGTATATCCATGACAAGCTGGGAATTTGAGGGCTCCTTCCAAGTGCTAATCATATCCTGGTCTTTGTTTTATTGCAATACAAGTTGTAATATTCTATCGCTTGTAAAACGTTGTTTGTGTCGATGCACTATGTCATATCTATCAATCTTTTAATTGAATAAGTGACTTTGGCACAGATATTCGGTGTAATTGTATCTATGCACCTTGTCGTATCTATTAAGTTAATTATATTAAAGCTGTGAAGAGCAAGAGTTACAGAAAGAGTTTGAAGGTAAAAGATGAAGAGATACAATAAGGGGAAGACAATGATTTAAAACACAATACATGGAAATGTACAAACTGTAATTTAAATCCATGCTATGTGTTGGGGAAACTCGGGTAATTATCCCACTACAACAAACAACCAGTGCATATAATTCACAACTTATACCCGACAAAGGCGGCTTAGCCGGCCAACAAATGAAACAAGGCGGCTTTGCCAGCCAACAAATGAAATAAGGCGGCTTTGCCGACCAATGTTGAATACTAAACAAATAAACAAATGCGGAAAATATAAAGGCGGAAAAATAAAGAAAGAACACACTAAAAAAATTGTTAACGGAGTTCGGCCAATTATGCCTACGTCTCCGGAGCACTGCTCTTTTAATAGGAGAGGAAGAGTATTTAGTACAATTGCTAGGATACAATGTACTCTAATTTTTGAGATGCATTACTAAGGTGAGGGGAAGCCTTATTTATAGCAAAACATACCCCTCCCCTTAGATGATTTCCACGATGTGGGATGGGAATATCAACACTATTCCAACAAATCTCCACCTTGTTGCTATTCAAATCCCACCAAGTACCGATCTTCTAAACCAAACAAAGAACAGTGCTTCCAACTTGCGCCATCTGACGCCAACTCAAATGTGCAGGATATTGACCAAGTCTAAACAATGTTCAAACTTGGCCCTTGTCACCACCTTGGTCATCATATCTGCAGGATTCTCTGTTGTCAAAATCTTTGGAGAAGTATCTCCTCTTCTTCAAGAATCTCCCGCACAAAATGATAGCGAACATCAATGTGCTTTGTCCGTGCATGAAAGACTTGATTCTTTGCCAAATGAATAGCACTCTGACTGTCAGAATATACTACAAGTTGTTTCTGACCAACTCCCAAGTCTTTTAGCAACCCATAAAGCCAAATTGCCTCCTTCACAGCTTCTGTAATAGCCATATACTCTGCCTCTGTTGTAGACAAAGCCACTGTTGACTGTAAAGTGGACTTCCAACTAACCGGGGCTCTTGCTAATGTGAACAAATAGCCCGTTGTCGATCGCCGCTTATCCAAATCACCTGCATAGTCAGAATCACAATATCCAACAACTCCTTGACCAAGTGATTCCTCCCGCTCAAACAGTAAGCCAACTTCTACGGTATCTTTGATATACCGAAGAATCCATTTCACAGCTTGCCAATGACCTCTGCCAAGATCATACATATATCTGCTCACAACACTAACAGCTTGTGAAATATCCGGTCTCGTACACACCATTGCATACATCAAGCTTCCGACTACATTGGCATAAGGGACTTTTGCCATGTATTCTCGTTCTTCATCTGTCTGCAGAGATAACTGGCTACTAAGCTTCAAATGAGGAGCAAGCGGAGTACCTACAGGTTTTGACCCTTCATTCATGCCAAAACGTTGTAGTACTTTTTTCAAATACTCTTTTTGTGTCAGCCAAAGCTTGCCTCTTTCTCTGTCTCTGCTTATCTCCATGCCGAGAATCTTCTTGGCTTCTCCCAAATCCTTCATCTCAAACTCTCTACTCAACTGAGCCTTCAACTTGTCAATTTCATCTAGGCTCTTTGCAGCTATCAGCATATCATCAACGTATAAGAGTAGATAGATGTAGGACCCATCTTGTAATCTTCTCAAATACACACAATGGTCGTATTTGCTTCTTGTGTACTTCTGACCCATCATAAACTTGTCAAACCGTTTGTACCACTGTCTTGGTGATTGCTTCAAACCGTACAACGACTTGTCTAGTTTGCACACCCAATTTTCTTTACCAGCAACTTTGTATCCATCGGGCTGAGTCATATAGATTTCCTCCTTCAAGTCACCGTGTAAGAATGCAGTCTTCACATCAAGTTGAGCTAGCTCCAAATTCAACTGTGCTACCAAGGCCAACAGAATTCTAATGGAGGAATGCTTCACAACTGGAGAAAATACCTCATTATAATCAATTCCCTCCTTCTGAGCGTAGCCTTTAGCCACCAATCTTGCCTTGTAGCGAACATTACTCTTGTCAGGAAATCCTTCCTTTTTAGCAAATACCCATTTGCATCCAATTGCCTTCTTTCCCTTCGGTAGTTGTGTCAACTTCCATGTTTTGTTCTTCTGAAGAGATTCCATCTCCTCCTCCATTGCCCCTTTCCAACTGCTACTTTCAGAACTCCGAATGGCTTCTGAAAAAGTGGAAGGAACGTCATCGACTACTGGAAGTGCATAGGCCACCGTTTCAATGAGACGTTCTGGTTTTCTTCTTTCTCGTCTTGGTCTACTAGTGGCAATTGACTCGAACTGCTGCGTAGGTTCTTGGGTCGGAACCTCTTCTTCATCTGACTCTTCCTCTGTCAATGGAGAGTCACCATTGGTGCTCTTAGCTGGGATCACCATAGTAGGCTCAAACTCCACCTGCTTTGATACACACTCCACCTGCTGTGAAGTACCACCAGCTTCTTCTGGATTTACCTTAGTCAACATGGCAGATTCATCAAAGGTAACATCCCTGCTGATAATAGTCTTCTTTGTCTCTAGACACCAAAGACGGTATCCCTTCACTCCAGCATTAAGACCCATAAATAGAGCCTTCTTTGCTCGTGGATCTAACTTTGATTCATTCACATGGTAGTATGCAGTGGAGCCAAACACACGCAAAGAATCATAATCTGTAGCAGGTTTCCCAGACCATACCTCCAAAGGAGTCTTGCCACCTAAAGCAGAATGTGGCAATCGATTAACAAGATGTTGAGCATATGTCACAGCCTCAGCCCAAAAATTTCTGCCTAGCCCAGCATTAGACAGCATACAACGAATTTCCTCCACCAATGTCTTGTTCATACGCTCTGACACCCCGTTTTGCTGTGGTGTTTTTCTGACTGTGAAGTGCCGAACTATGCCACAATCTTGGCATATCTTCAAGAAAGGATCACTCGTATATTCTCCACCATTGTCTGTTCGGAGAACTTTAATCTTCCTTCCTGTCTGGTTCTCAACCTGAGTTTTCCATTTAAGGAAAATCCCAAGCACTTCATCCTTCTTCTTCATTGTAAACACCCACACTCTTCTGGAAAAATCATCAACAAAAGTGACAAAATAGTGTCTACCTCCAAGAGATGGAGTCTTCGCAGGTCCCCATACATCTGAATGCACATAGTCCAAAATCCCCTTGGTATTATGGATAGCAGTGCCAAACTTCACTCTTCGTTGCTTTCCCAGAACACAATGCTCACAAAATTCCAATTTGCAAGTCTTCGTACCTTTCAACAATCCCTGCTTGGCAAGAATTTGCAAGGATTTTTCACCAGCATGTCCCAAACGCATATGCCACAGCTTCGTTGCCTCTGCATCCTTCTTGCTTCCAGAAGTTACTGCTGCAACTGCCCCAATCACTGTACTACCTTGGTAGTAATACAGATTGTTCTTCCTCACACCTTTTAACATCACCAATGCTCCTGATGTTGCTTTAAGAATTCCATCTCGGATAGTGATAATTAGGCCTTTTGATTCTAAGGCACCCAAAGAGATGAGATTCTTCTTCAACTCTGGAACATATCGAACCTCTCTCAAAATTCTGGTGGATCCATCATGATTCCTCAGCTTGATTGAACCTATCCCAACTGTTTTGCATGGATTATCATTGCCCATGAAAACAACCCCGCCATTGAGCTCTTCAAACTCAAAGAACCATTCCCGGATGGGACACATATGGTAGGTGCAACCTGAATCCAAAATCCACTCATCTGCTTGTGATGTTGAGGGTGAACCAACCAAAGAGACTTCTGACTCTGCATCACTCTTGCATTCTGCAACATTTGCATCTTGTGGAGTCTTTTCTCTCTTCTTCAACTTCGGACAGTCTTTCTTCCAATGCCCTTTCTCATGACAAAAGGCACACTCATCTTTGGCAACTCTGCTTTTGGACTTGGATCTTCCTCTTCTCCCCTTTGTCTGGCTTTGTTGTCGTCCTCTAGCCACTAAGGCTTCATCTGCTGCAGGTGCTTTGTTCTTCACTTTATCTTGATGTCTCAACTCGTGACTATACAAAGCAGAACATACAGCCTCCAATGATACATTCTCCTTCCCATGAAGTAAAGTAGTCTCCAGGTGCTCGAATTCATCGGGAAGAGATGATAACAACATCAAAGCCAAGTCTTCATCTTCAAATATAACATCTAAATTAAACAGGTCTACTACTAATTTTTTTAAACAGAGTAATGTGTTCATTCATCGTAGAACCTGGTCGATACTCGAACCGGAACAATCTCTTCTTCATCAGAAGCTTGTTTTGACCACTTTTCTTCAAGAAAGTGTCTTCCAATGCCTTCCACACTTTGTGTGCAGAAACTTCATTCTTGAAAGCATATTTCTGCTGCCTGGATAAGCACGATCGAATTGTTCCGCAAGCCAACTTGTTTACATCGGCCCACTCCTTGTTACTGATATCGTCAGGTTTCTCTTCTTCAATAGCAACATCAAGTCCCTGCTGGAACAGCGAGTCAAGGACCTCACACTGCCACATGCCAAAATGACCGGTACCATCAAATATTTCCACAGCAAGCTTCAAACTAGATACTGGGATCCTCGACCATCTAGATGTGGAAACCATCTCTCCTGATTGTATACTTGATGTAGCCTGTTTTGAACCTGCTTCCGCCATTATAAAATCAAAAGATAGTATTCAACAATTACAAATAGCCCAAAGGATGAACCTTCGGCTCTGCTACCACTTGTTGGGGAAACTCGGGTAATTATCCCACTACAACAAACAACTAGTGAATATAATTCACAACTTATACCCGACAAAGGCGACTTAGCCGGCCAACAAATGAAACAAGGCGGCTTTGCCAGCCAAGAAATGAAATAAGGCGGCTTTGCCGACCAATGTTGAATACTAAACAAATAAACAAATGCGGAAAATATAAAGGTGGAAAAATAAAGAAAGAACATACTCAAAAAATTGTTAACGGAGTTCGGCCAATTATGCCTACGTCTCCGGAGCACTGCTCTTTTAATAGAAGAGGAAGAGTATTTAGTACAATTGCTAGGATATAATGTACTATAATTTTTGGGATGCATTACTAAGGTGAGGGGAAGCCTTATTTATAGCAAAACATACCCCTCCCCTTAGATGATTTCCACGATGTGGGATGGGAATTTCAACACTATTCCAACACAATGAAGTTTGAATATCTTGAAGATCCAAGCTTAGCCAAAGAATCTGCATAAGAGTTAGTGCTTCTTGGAAAGTGGACCAAAGTCACCTTGGACGGTATGATGAGCTTGTTAAAGAGTATATATAGATATTGTGGACCTTTTTCCGGATTTGAAGCCCATGAGACTACAACGGCGGAGTTCATCCCGCAAATGGATTGGATGATTCAGTGATGTCAAGCCTCTCCTTTAATTGGTCAAAGTTCTATCATCACTCTTATTTTTTGAATGGGTTGGATTAGAAGATATGGTACACATTGTAACTGACAATGCAGCAATTTATGTTGATGTAGGAAGGTTATTTAAGAGAGGTATGAGAATATTTTTTTGGTTTTCATGCGTGGCACATTGTGTGTATTTAAATTTAAAAGAAATTTCAAGCTTGCCACATGTAGAATGACGTGCATCACATGCATTGAAGGTGATGATGTTTGTGCATAATCATGTTGCTATTTTACTTTGGTTGAAAAAAAAAAAGAATTGGAAAGAAATTGTGCGTTCAGGAGCGATCCTCTTTACCTTTATTACATTGAAAAGCATAGTTGATCACAAGCAAAATTTGCAAGCTTGGCTGACAAAGTCAATTTTGCACAAGTCTTAAGCTCTCAAAACGAGCAAATGGGATTTTTGTTTCTTCTATAGTCTTAGACAACAAGTTTCGGAATGATTGTGCAACAGCTGTTCAAGGTGGAGCACCCCTCATTTGGTTGTTGCATATAGTAGACGCCGATAAAAAGTCTTTTATGAGATACATTTATGAAGGCATGTCTAAGATTATATCAGCAATTAAGAAATTGTTCAGCAATTAAGAAAAATTCAACAAGCCCTACACGAATATCATTAGCCAAAGATGGGATAAGCATTTGCCTGGAAGACATCATGCCACTGCACATATGCTTAATTCGATTTTTTGCATAGATGATTATGAAGTCTTTTCAACTATAAATGCTATGCAAGTCATTCTTGGTGTTTTTCAAATTCGTGAGGGAAGTTTTGGTGGGGATTTGGCTTTGACTTCTTGTACTAGTACACAACCGGGTAAGTAATTTCATTCACTCTTATGCAACTAATTATTATTTTCACAGCTTACAATTTACATATTATTATTTAAGCATATCTTTATCATTTAACTTTAACATGTAGATGGTGGTGGAAAATATTTAGAGATAGTGCTTCACATTTGCAAAAGTTGGCCATTGGAATTTTAAGCTAAACTTCATCTTTTTCGTGTTGTGAGCGGAATTGGAGTTTGTTTGAACGTATTCATACCAAGAGGAGGAATCGATAGGAGCATCAAAGACTCAATGGTCTTGTCTTTGTGAATTGTAATTTGAGATTAAAAAATAAGTACGATGTTATTATTCCTTTTAGTTCATTGCTTATATTATATTATCTTATTGGCTTGTTAATAGTATTTAATGTTTATGATGTTTTGACTAGGTTGTATTACAAAACTCTAAAGTATCAATAAACACATCGCTTGCATCAAAAAAAAAAAAAGAAGGTTGTATTACAAAAGAAGAGAGTATGATCCTATCTATTATGAATGCTTCGATAGGACTGAGTTTTGGGTTGGAGAAGAGCCCAAAAGATTTAACTTATAAAGATACAGAGCAATCTATTTATGGAGAGAACGATGATGTACCTATGCCAAATGAAACTGGAAAAAAATAAGTGTACTCGAGTTCAAGGTTAGAATTTCAATTTTATACCAATTGAATTAATTTACACCCAATTCTATTGGGTTCTAATCTGCACAATTCTGCTGGACTTTAATGTGCACCTCACATACCTGTGCTATAAATTTTTTTAAAAATTCAATGCACATTCCGGAGGAAAGATTTAACTTGAATTGATGAATTCATCTCAAGCCCAGCAAGAATTACTTCTAAAAGCCAACAAAAGTCCACAATTTGTCCTTTGTGCCTTGGTTTTAAATTTTCATTATATACTTCGATAATTTTTTCTTATTTTATTATAGGTAATGAAGATGATGAACATATCCCTCCAATTGTGCCAACCAACTTTAATCAAAGTTTTTTGTTGATGAAAGTTCAATTATTGTGTTTGAAGTCTTTGGTAATGTTGAAATGGATGATAACAATGGCGATGATGATGAAATTAGAATGTATTAGAGATGGTGTATCCAATTTTATGTGTTGTATATGGATTTTGATGAGGAATGAAATAACCCAATCAAGGCCTAAAGGCCCAATTGAGATAAAATTCAAGACCAAGTCTAGGTCCAATATAGGAGTTCAGGACCACATCTAATACAAAAGGCCCAGGACTATCTAGCTAGCTATTTTACCATGTGGAAAATATGATAAGCCTTACATGGAGTTGAAGGGGCAACCAGAGTAAATGTTCCACCACCAAAAACCCTATAAAAAGGGTGCAAGATTAGAATTTAATACACCAAATACCTCCTGGAGAAAACTCTACTCTCCAAAAGAAAATTCTCTCTAGAGAATATAATTCTCCACCCTCAAAACTTTCTCTCTCTATACTCTCTCAAATTAATAGAGAAAAATTCCCTTTTCTAACTTAGGCATTCCTCCTGGGGTCATAACCCTGGACTTCCCCGGGTCCTTCTTGTTAGTCTTGCAGGTGCTCCAGGCATAGAGATCAGGTCCTTCGGGCATCAGAAGCGAGTCTTCTAGGCATAGAGAACAGGTCCTCCGGATATCAAGATCAAGCCAAAGAAACCCCAATCATGCCAAGAGGAATTTACATCCATACTCCGGTAAAAAATCCGTTTTTTTACAAATTTACTATGGTATTTATACTTCAAAGTTAGACTAGACATTGTGCTCATATGGATTGGACTTTTTTAGGGAAAATTCATCTATTTTTTAAATTTTTCTTTCAGATATATTATATTAATCTAATTTTAATATTATTTAATTTAAACCGGTCAGATTCTAGTTGGAACCAGGTTGGACCCCTTAACCTGTGACCCGGACACCAGGTTGGGTTTATAGCCGGGCCGAGTTTAATAACATTGACCTTAACGCCACCACGAACAACCAATGAGTATTCAATTTATACATTTATATACCAACCATGTGTGTCTACTTTACCACCCACCGCCAACACAAACCACCCAACCCATCTCAAGTATTCATTTTATATACTGAACTGATGGTTGAGCACCACTCGGTCGGAAGCATAGCAAAGTGTTATTGATATTTCTTGGATTTAGTTGGGGAGGATTTCAAGGCTGTGGGTGCTTCCGTAGGCCTATCTTGTGACTTGTCACTACATTCTTGAACTAGTCGCCAATAAAGCTTATCTTCCATTAATTCCTCTCTTTACTAAGCCGACAACTATTGATGATAATTAAATAATAGTATCACGCTGAAAATTCACGCAGTATACGTAAGTACTCGGGTCGAATCCGAATTACTCAGGGCTAAGCTGCCCATACTCAATAAGAAACCAAAAAACTAATTGAAGTTGGCTCAAATGGTAAGCGACTTGTTTTGCTTAAGCAAGGTCTTGTGTTCGAGTCTCTTTGTACGCAGAAAACTTCATTTGGGAGACTCACCCACTATTACCTTAGTGCGCCACCCAAGTCGAGCTGGATTTAGCCTGGTGTCTTTGATGTCCTTAAAGGTGGACTGACCCGGGATACCAGTGGGAGACTAAAAAAAATAAGAAACCAAAAAATAACTAAATAACCATATGACCGGGTTAAGAGCCTTCATCAGCAATTGTTCGTATAAGCTTGGTTCTACCGAGACCTAAAAGGGCATTCTAATTGTTTGCCTAGGAACGCGCAATACTTTTTGTTGGACAATCCAGGACACTGATCTATAAATAGAGCAATCCAACATTGCAGAAGTTAACAGCAGAGAGCAGACTACCCTCCTACTTGCTTGGTAGAATGATGTCTGACAACACTCAGGAGCGACAAAATTCTAAGCTATTTGCAGCTCAAGCTCATGTGTGGAACCACGTATTCAACTTCATAAACTCTATGTCTTTGAATTGTGCAATCCAATTAGAAATACCAGATATCATTCACAAACATGGCAAACCAATGACCCTTTCTGAGCTTATTGATGCTCTCCCTATCCACCCAACTAAAACGCATTGCGTCCATCGCTTAATGCGGATTTTGGTACACTCAGGTTTCTTTGCAAGAGAAAGGATCAGCCTGCAGAGTGACCAAGAAGAAGAAGAAGAAGGCTATGTCCTCACGGATGCCTCTCAGCTCCTTACTAAGGACAACCCTTTCAGTTTAACCTCATTCTCACAAGCGGTGCTTCAACCTATCCTGCTACAACCATGGCATCATGTCAGCTCCTGGTTAAAAAGTGACTCACCAACTGCATTTCATACTGCGCATGGAATGCCAGTTTTTGAGTATGCTGCCCATGACCTTAAATTTAATAAACTCTTCAATGATGGTATGGCTAGTGATACTAGGCTACTGACAAGCGTGCTTCTTAAAGACTTTAAAGGGGTGTTTGATGGGCTGAGTTCGTTGGTAGATGTTGGTGGCGGCACCGGAACTTTGGCCAAGGCCATAGCCAAGGAATTTCCAAAATTGGAATGTATTGTATTGGATCTCCCACATGTGGTTGCTGATTTGGAAGGAAGTGAGAACTTAACCTTTGTTGGGGGGCTGTACAAACTCCGTTACGGTGGCCGTCTACGTTAAAATGAGTTCCATACGAGTTAATCGATATATGAAACATATTGAGGTGTCAATGTTAATCGATATATGAAGCATATCAAGGAGTACAAATAGTTATTGTTGAAACTTAGTATAATTAAGTTATGTCAACGATATATATTTCGGGGTTTATCTATATTTGACTGAGTGAATAGCCATATGTATATATATCCAAGATATCTCCTACTCATTCTTAGGATTTGGGTCATTACATTTTCCTTTTCTTTAGACCTCGCGTCAATTCCATATTATAGTGGCACCCCGATCACACGGGCCGTAGCCATCCTAGTCTAAGTATCAACTCTAAGACCTGGGTAACATGCCCCAAGCCTACTTGAAAATGGAGTAAGAATGGCTTCTTTCACTACCATTTTGATGTACCCTAAGTAATAAGCTGACCCAAATATCCTCTACGACTAAACGGGTGACCGAAAATCTTAAATTTGAGATTATTTTGTAACTAACTACTCGATACATATATACCTATGACCTCCCAGACTCACTTAGGTGTTGGTCATCACGGTTGAAATTTCAGTCATATTCATAGCATATTTGACACTCAAGAATTCTCTTTCATTCTAATTCTTCGTTTTTGTTTGATGGCCACTAGTGGATTCTGCATAATTGGAACAATGAGGAATGTGTCAAAATTCTCAGGAACTGTAAGGAAGCAATCAAAGGCAAGGAAGGGGGTAAGGTTATCATCGTAGACATGACTCTGGAGAGCAAGAAAGGGGATGATGAGTCAAATGGAACACAGCTCTTATGGGATATGCTTATGATGATCTTGCTCAATGGTCAACAGAGAAACGAGAAGGAATGGGCAAAACTCTTTACTGATGCTGGCTTTAGTAGCTACAAAATAACCCCTAAGTTGGGTTTAAGGTCAATCATTGAAGTATATCCATGACAAGCTGTGAATTTGAGGGCTCCTTCCAAGTGCTAATCATATCCAGTTGTCTTTATTTTAATGCATTCCAAGTTGTAATAATCTATCGCTTATAAAACAATGTTTGTAGCAATGCACTATGTCATATCTATCAATCCTTCTATTGAATAAGTGATTTTGACACAGATTAACTGTGTAATTGCATTGAAGTTTTTCCATGTCTTAAGCATAATCGTGGCAATGCTTTTTCTTCCGGATTGAGTGGATCAGTTAAGTGCATTCACATGTTCATGATCTATCTGCTGTCAATCTTCAACAGCTTAGATATGATTGATGTTGCCATGTTTGGAGGTTATGTGTGCTGGATATATGCAAAGTGTACGTCTACCTCCTAATTCACCAATTAGAGTTAGTTTTTTTTGGAAAACAATCTATCTATCTAGTATAACTAAAAGAGAACCCGACTCTTCCCAAGCCATGTGAATTCCTAAAATTATCCTCAATAAATTATTAATTCCACAATTAACCTTACTATCTCTTTATTATAATATTAAGTATCCACTTAGTGAGTTTAAATGTGTTTTTTATTCCACTCTTTTAATAGCGAAATTCATATATCAGTGCACACATGTCATGTCACTTTTCCTTTTCAGTTTCTTTTTGTTTTTGTTTTGAAATAAATGCTTCCCATGGCAGTTCCAACCTTATTAATGAACAATGGATTAAAAAAAAAACTTATTGATGAATATAATAAAGGAAATTAAACTCAGTTTTTTTTTCTTTATGAAACTTAAACTCAGCTTTTATACGGTGGCTTTTCATATTCGGGGCTTAGGAATACGTGGCTGGCATGCAGGAGAATAAAATGAAAACCTCTACCATTTGAAAAAGTTGATAAAAAAAGGTCGCAAACACAGAATTATTTTGCGCCGCTTCGGCTGCTCCAAGACTACCAGCTCCCCTTTCCTCTCCATTATCAAACTGAACTCAATTAATTAGAATATTCGATATTTCTTCTTCTTTGTTGGGTTGGATTGTTGGGTTGTATTTCTGAGTGGGAAAACAAAGTATTGTAGCATGGCGGCAAGTTGTTGTGTGTTGTTAACAATTTAGGTTCCCAAGTCTGTGCATCAGTTGAACCCTCCAGGGAAGGTAAGTAGCCAAAATGAATGACTGCATAGCACCCTAATTGACCATGTGTACTTTTCTCTAACTTTTAGTATTGCTTCATTCCTTTGAGATGCTTGCTAGTTGAATTAACATGCAATACGTGCATCTGTATTGGTCTTTCTCAATTTTTGATTGAACGGGTAGGGTTGCACAGAGGAAAAAGTTGAGGAAGATAACTGATAAGGGGAGCCTTATTATGTGTGACTCATCCACTAACGATGATATACGTCGCCTTAATGAGAGGCTCTCCCAACATGTAGTTGTTTCCTCACCTGTTGTGGCGGTCGAACAGGAAGCACCGGAAACGGTAAGAATTGGTGAAGCTTTGGGATGGGATAGCTCGGAAGGTCATGAAGCAGCGGGGAATATGGGGAAAGAGTTGATTGCTCAAGAGGTCCACGCGTGGAGTGCTTCGCGATCCCATTTTTAGTCTAATATCATGGAATCCTCGTGGTATCTTATCGGAGTCGAAGAGGCAGCATTTGCGAGCTATGATACTGGATAATGCGGCAAATTTTGTATTTTTGTGTGAAACCAAAGCTGCAGGTATATCAGAACCTTGGTGCCACCGTATTTGGTCGCCGAATAATCTGGGTTTCATGTCTGTGGACGCTGTAGGTGCCTCGGGTAGGTTGCTTTTCATGTGGGATATGGAGGTATTTACGTGTTCCAGAAGTTTAAAGGGTTCACACTGGGTGTTGGTGGAGGGTATGAGTAGTACACCGCTCGTGGTGACTTTTTGTTGTGTGTATGGTCCGATGGACTTGGATGTTCGCGTGGATATGTGGGCTGAGCTGGAAGATTTGAAGCTGTCTTTAACCACTCCATGGATGGTTTTGGGTGATTATAATGAGACGATGGTGGCGGAAGAAAGATGGAGTGGCAGGGTACGAAGGAGAGGTGCTGGGGCCTTACGTCGCTTTATGACTTCACTGCATTTGATGGGGCCTTACGTCGCTTTATGACTTCACTGCATTTGATTGAGTTTCCCTTGGAAGGTCGGATGTTCACCTGGGTGAATTCCATGGCTGCCAGTAGAATTGATAGGATTATGGTGGAACCGGAGTGGAATCATACGTTCCCAAACCTGTTTTTACAAACTGGGAAAAGAGGACGATCGGATCATTAGCCTCTTATACTTGCACAAGAAAGATTAAATTGGGGGCATAAGTCCTTCAAATTTTTATCTTGTTGGTGGTCATATCTTGATTTTTCAAAAATTATTTCTGACATGTGGAGGGCTATTGACGCAGAATTACCGGGTCACTTTCGTTTCCTGAAGAAATTGAGTCGGTTGAGAATTGTGCTGGGTAGGTGGAATAAGTGATAAACTCCTGCAAGTATACAGGGTGTTGTAGCACCAAGGTCGTCTCAGAGGGATCTTTGCTAAGTACTATTAACAATGTGATATATGATTATCTAGAAAATTTAGTCTCGAAGAGGAGTCGATTGAATGGTGTAATAAACTTGGAAAAGAAAACAACAAGAATAATAAATGAGATGACAATGATGAGAAAAACACCTAGGAGTTCGGGGAATCCCTTGCCACAATTTCCATGCAATTAAGTGCAACACAATCAAGCCGTGTTCTGTCACTACATGACCTGCCTGTGTAGATCTGATATTAAATCCTAAAAATACTCTTCTTTGAAAGAACCGGTAAACTCAACTAGATCAATAGCCTACTTCCGTAAGCCGTAAAACCCCTTCCTAACTTATCTCCACTATCCATTCTGCCAGTGTTGAAATAAATTAAGAGCTTTAAGTTCTTACCTTTAAGTCTCCAATAGAAAGCACGCCCCTCCCGAGGTCGGTTCCTAAAGCCCGGACTAAGGTTTTCTATAGAAAACTGACGCTGTCACTTAACAGTCTCCTATTATGGATTTAAGCTAATTGGTGGCCAAACAACTAACTTAATTAAGCATCAAAGACCGAATCAAAGAAGAATAATTAAAAGAAATAATATTTTATTAAATTTGCATGAAAATAAATGACAAGATCATCCCCTCATCCTAGATTGTGAAATTAGTTAGACATAATTGCAAGGAAAATAACAACAATAAAAGAATACATCATAAAGGACCAAGGATGAAGAAATAAATTACAAGTGATGAAGCTAAGCCTTGAACCAATGATGAACCTTCCACGTTGAAACTCTCCACCAACTAGTCTAAAAATGCTAAGTGTTTGTACAAAGGAAAACAAAATAATAAATAAACTAAGCCTAAAAGTGAGTGACGAGAGCTGCAGCAAAAAATGATGGTGTGTGATCGGGCCTCTGGCTTTGTCATCATGCGGCATTTATAGTAGTGGAGAGGACAAATTTTGTGGCTGTGAAAGACTTGCCAAGTCAGAAGCTTTTACTAGCCAAGCACTCATCCAACGTGCAGCAGCAAACCAAGGCGCATGAATTGGGATTCTTGACCAAGTTGCTTTTTGAGAAATGCTCCACGTGTTAGCCTAAAGCCAAAAACAATGGGTTCTTGCTTTTCAAATTTCATGCAGCTGGAGTAAGCATCGTCATGATCCTGGGCCTAAGATTTGACATTTTCTAATTTAAATGCCAAATCAAGGTCGCATGATTATAGGAGAAAATATTAAAACGGTCTTTGACTTGGCCAAGGAAAATCACATGCATCCTTCATTTCCTTATATCCTCAAAACAAGTCCATATGTCATTAGCTTTACTTCAAAACGGCCAAGAATTTATATTTTCCTGCAAAAAGGTCCTCACACACTAGGATGAGAAATTTATTAAAATTAAATAAAATAAATGCAAGAATATAATAAAATAAAACAAAAAAGGAAAACAAAAAGTATGAAATAAACCCCAAATGATGTGTAAAATATTCACACATCACGCCCCCAAACTTAGACTTTTGCTTGTCCCCAAGCAAATAACGTGAAAAACGAGGGTGAAGAGGAAATCACTCAACATAGGCAAATCAATCCGACTAGTCCAACTCACAGAAGATCCTTCCAAAAATATCCCAATGAGTCAAGATTCCCGACTTACAAAGAACCTTAATGGGAAGAATTCAATTAGAACCGAATTTCACATTATTTGGGCAGCAACATCATATGAACAAATTCTCCTTCCTCAATTTTGCTGAAAAAAAGTAGGTTAGTCTTGGCATTTATTAAAGAAAAGAAACAAGGTCAAATAAGCAGGTTCACTCTTCAATCTCCACTAATGACAAAGACACAAATCAAAAGGATCAAAAGGACTTTGTTACGGGTTATAATGAGGCTAGGGTTAGGCTAACAAGAAATGGGAGAGAGGAAGAACAAAAGATGCAAGTGCCCGACAGAAAAAATTTGTGCTTTAACATCTAGCCGAATGAACTCTCTTTTTTTAATGGTTCTAAATTGAGTGCAAACTGGAGAATCCTTTTTTTTTTCAAACTATTTGTGGAGTTTTTTTTCTTTTTTTTTTTTTGAAAATAAATAGGGACAATCAATTTGCATGATAAAGGAATACTCTCTCTTAATTGCCCCCATTTTTTCCTCTTTTGTGATTTTTTCCTTTTGAACAATACTTCTCCAGAATCGACACAGGCTCCCTGTGTGGTGCCTGTATAGAAGAACCAAAATCCAACTCACATGAGACTAGAATTAAAGACACAAAATAATTCGAGCAACATGCATAAAGGGATGGAAAAAGAAAAAGAAATGTTATGATAGCCAAGGTTTCAAAAGGCGAAGGTGGGAAGATGCGGGTATGAAAGAAATTATGGCTCTCAATAAGGGCCCGAAAAGGTTAGCAAGGGAAAAAGTGTACACGGGCTAGCTGTGTCTTAAGGTTAGTTTACAAACCAAAGAAGAAAAATGCCTTAATCATGTCCTTAAGAAAATGTCCTTGTAAGAATTTCGCCTCGACCGAGTCATGAACCTGTTCTAAGACCTGTTATTAATGCCAAGTTTTTTTTTTTGAAAAGAAACAGCGAAAAAGAGTTAGTCGGATAACATGAATCAAATAACATCGCGGCCCAGAAAGATATTACCCGGCCCAAATCGGATTTTTCACTTCAAGGCCAATGCAAGCCTGAAGATGCTTGACAAACATGGGATATAAATGTTGAATTTCCTGTTTGATTATCAAGTCGGAACCAATAAACCCAATTGAGTGATTTGCAATTTACAAAAAAGTTTTATTTGGCAAAGAAAACAACAAAAACAAAATTTGAAAAATGATTTGCAATTTACAAAAAAGTTTTATTTGGCAAAGAAAACAACAAAAACAAAATTTGAAAAGTTTATGCATGCATGCTGAAAAGATAAATTTTTTTTTTTAAAAAAATAAATATTCTATTTGCACCTCCAAACTTGAAATATGCAGTGTCCTCACTGCACCAGAATATAGAAAGGAAAGATAGAACCTGTTTTTCCTTCTTGGGGCTGTCATGGGGATGACTTCTTTATTGATGCAAAATTGTGGGTTGCCTCCCACGAAGCGCTTCTTTAACGTCTTGTAGCTGGACGTTAGACTCTTTATGTCGAAGGCGGGTTGGAGAATGGTTGCATTACCTCTTGTCTAGAAGGCTCTCCATGATCGAAAGGCTTGGGCAGCAAGACTCCGTGAGTATAAACTGAGGGATTAATCCCCATCATATCAAAAGAATACTCAATTGTCTTCTTATGTCGTTCCATATCTTTCTGCAACTTCTCTTCTTCTCCCTCCATAAAACCCGCATTTATGACCTCTGGGTATATGGAATTTGGTTCCAGAAGTGCATAACAGGATTTATTAGGTGGAGGCTTCAGCTCACCCGTCGAAAATGGTTCCTGGGGTGGGTCATCCAGTGACTTGTCCAGCTTTTCAAATATCATAGCCTCTTCTGCAGGCACCGGTGACAAGATTTCAAGTTGGCACGCACATTCTGCAATCTCAAGATTTGGATCTCCCGTGTTCTTATTTTGAGATATGCATGCCAAAAGTGGGTTTGCATAGTATTGCTGTGCGAAAACTTCTTTGACTGCTTCATCAATGACGTCGATTCGGTAGCATGAGTCATCTGAGAATCCTTTTCGCATTGCTTCCATGACATCGAAACTGATCTCTTCAGATCCGACTCGTAAAGTGAGCTTTCCGTTCTTGACATCAAAGAGTGCTCCAGCAGTTGCTAAAAATGGTCGCCCCAGGATGAGAGGAGTGTGGCAGTCTACTTCCATGTCCAACACCACAAAGTCAACTGGGACAAAAAATTTCCCAATCTTAATGGGAACATCTTCCAAAATGCCCACTGGATACTTAACTGAACGATCTGCAAGATGGAGAGACATAGCAGTGGGTTTCATTTCCCCCATGTTTAGCTGCTTGCTGACAGATAGAGGGATTACACTGACACTTGCCCCAAGGTCGCAGAGTGCTCTCTTGATGTGTACTTTCCCTATGTCACAGGGGATGGAGAAACTTCCTGGATCTTTCAACTTATTCGGAAGCTTATTCTGGATGATAGCACTGCATTCCTCCGTCAGGGCCACCGTCCCATAATCAATTAATTTATTCTTATTGGACAAGATGTCCTTTAAGAATTTTGCATAGGTGGGCATTTGGGACACAGCCTCAATAAACGGAATGTTTATATAGAGCTTCTTCATGATCTCTAGGAAGCGTCCAAACTTCTTGTCGTGGACCAGTGGGTTAAGTCTTTGAGGAAAAGGAATGGGTGGAACATAGGCTTTTACTTCGTCTTCCTTTTCCTTCCCTTTCTCGGTTGACACAGCCTGCTCGTGCTTTGCGGACTTGTCTTTTTGCACAACCTGGCCATGCTCTGCTTCTTTTACCGGGGCAGAAGGTGGTTGACGCTCCGGATATTGGGTTCCACTCCTAAGAGTGATCGCATTGCATTGAGCGTTCGGGTTTACATCCGGTTTGCCCGGTAATCTGCCAGGATTGCCCTGTCTAGAACTTGCTTGTGCCATTTGACCCTTGAGACTATTGATCTCGTCAGATAGCCCTTTTACAACCTGCCGCTGTTCTTCCATAAATGACCTGAGTAGTGACTGCAAGTCATCTTTAGGAGCCTGCTGATACGCTTGTTGATATGCCTGTGCAGGTTGTTTTGGAGGAAATCCGGGAGGACCCCTTCCGGTTTGATTCTGAGCGGGCTGTTGAGGTATCCATGAGAAGTTAGGGTGCTCCCTCCAACCTGGGTTGTAGGTGTTCGAGTAAGGGTCGTTTTGGACCCTCTGGTTGATGTAACTAACTTGCTCTTGGCATGGTTGCTCATAGCCGCTTTCTACTGGGCACTCCTGATAGCTTCCTTCACATCTAGCACAAGAATGGGACTGTCCTTTCCCATTCAGCTTCAAGATGGCATCCAACTTAGCGTTCATCAGGCTCATAGCATCAAGTTCAAGAACTCCGGCAGTTTTTCCGCCAGGTATCTCAGTAGACCAATTAAATTTGTTGCTGGCGACGTGCTCGAATAGTTCGTACACATCCGCAGCATCTTTAGCTAAAGCTACTCCTCCGGCTGCTGCATCAACATGTGCACGGAGGGTCTCGTTTAGGCCAGCATAGAATTTTTCCACAATCAGCCAATCTGGAAGGCCATGCTGTGGGCATCTTCTTAGTGCATCTTTAAATCTTTCCCACGCATCGTAAAACGATTCATTGGCCTTTTGTTTGAACTCCATTATGTTGTTCCGAAATATCATGGCCTTGCTGGGCGGGAAAAATTTCTTCAGGAAAGCCTGGGATAGAGCCGTCCATGTATTAAATGTCCCAGGAGCTTGTGCCGTCAACCATGCCTTTGCCTTATCCTTGAGTGAGAAAGGAAAGAGGCGCAGCTTAATAGCATCTTCCGAGGCTCCATTCACCTTGATCGTGTCACAGATTTCCAGGAAATCTTGCAAGTGTTGATTTGGATCTTCAACAGGGGAGCCCCCGAAAGGATCTTGCTGTACCATCTTAATAAGGGCCGGCTTAAGCTCAAAATTGTTTGCTTGCACAGTTGGACGGACCACACTAGACTGTGCAAGAGTTGCATCTGGGATTGAGAAGTCTCGGACCGGTCTAGCTCGAGGTCCGAACCGGACTTCTTCATTGTGTTCAGCCATTTCTCCTTCGGTTGAGGTGCCGTCCTCTGATTCCTTCTCGAGCCGGAGTCTACGGAGTTTGGCCCAAAAATTTCTCTCGACCTCGGGATCTAGCTTTCCTGGTGGTACTCCCGAGCTTCTAAGATTCATGCACCAAGACGATCTGAAGAAGAAACACACTAAACAAAACGGGTGAAAAAGAAAAAGAAAGATCTAGATTAACCAATTCACAAAGTTCAATAATATTAACGCCGATCCCCGGCAACGGCGCCAAAAACTTGATAGCCTCCTGCAAGTATACAGGGTGTTGTAGTACCAAGGTCGTCTCACAGGGATCTTTGCTAAGTACTATTAACAATGTGATATATGATTATCTAGAAAATTAAGCCTCGAAGAGGAGTCGATTGAATGGTGTAATAAACTTGGAAAAGAAAAGAACAAGAATAATAAATGAGATGACAATGATGAGAAAACACCTAGGAGTTCGGGGAATCCCTTGCCACAATTTCCATGCAATTAAGTGCAACACAATCAAGCCGTGTTCTATCACTACATGACCTGCCTGTGTAGATCTGATATTAAATCCTAAAAATACTCTTCTTTGAAAGAACCGGTAAACTCAACTAGATCAATAGCCTACTTCCGTAAGCCGTAAAACCCCTTCCTAACTTATCTCCACTATCCATTCTGCCAGTGTTGAAATAAATTAAGAGCTTTAAGTTCTTACCTTTAAGTCTCCAATAGAAAGCACGCCCCTCCCGAGGTCGGTTCCTAAAGCCCGGACTAAGGTTTTCTATAGAAAACTGACGCTGTCACTTAACAGTCTCCTATTATGGATTTAAGCTAATTGGTGGCCAAACAACTAACTTAATTAAGCATCAAAGACCGAATCAAAGAAGAATAATTAAAAGAAATAATATTTTATTAAATTTGCATGAAAATAAATGACAAGATCATCCCCTCATCCTAGATTGTGAAATTAGTTAGACATAATTGCAAGGAAAATAACAACAATAAAAGAATACATCATAAAGGACCAAGGATGAAGAAATAAATTACAAGTGATGAAGCTAAGCCTTGAACCAATGATGAACCTTCCACGTTGAAACTCTCCACCAACTAGTCTAAAAATGCTAAGTGTTTGTACAAAGGAAAACAAAATAATAAATAAACTAAGCCTAAAAGTGAGTGACGAGAGCTGCAGCAAAAAATGATGGTGTGAGATCCGGCCTCTGGCTTTGTCATCATGCGGCATTTATAGTAGTGGAGAGGACAAATTTTGTGGCTGTGAAAGACTTGCCAAGTCAGAAGCTTTTACTAGCCAAGCACTCATCCAACGTGCAGCAGCAAACCAAGGCGCATGAATTGGGATTCATGACCAAGTTGCTTTTTGAGAAATGCTCCATGTGTTAGCCTAAAGCCAAAAAACAATGGGTTCTTGCTTTTCAAATTTCATGCAGCTCGAGTAAGCATCGTCATGATCCTAGGCCTAAGATTTGACATTTTCTAATTTAAATGCCAAATCAAGGTCGCATGATTATAGGAGAAAATATTAAAACGGTCTCTGACTTGGCCAAGGAAAATCACATGCATCCTTCATTTCCTTATATCCTCAAAACAAGTCCATATGTCATTAGCTTTACTTCAAAACGGCCAAAAATTTATATTTTCCTGCAAAAAGGTCCTCACACACTAGGATGAGAAATTTATTAAAATTAAATAAAATAAATGCAAGAATATAATAAAATAAAACAAAAAAGGAAAACAAAAAGTATGAAATAAATCCCAAATGATGTGTAAAATATTCACACATCAATAAGGCTACATTTGGGAATATTGATCGTGATATGGCTGATTTGCAAGTCATCATTGATGATTTGGAACTTTTATTTGAGCAACGCGTTCTGAGAGTTGCTCAAAGGGACACTCTTGCGTCAGCCAAGTCCAAGTTACTCCGGAGGGAGAAACAGAAAGAATCTTTATGGAGACAAAAATCACGGATTACTTGGTGTAAAGAAGGGGATTGTAATATAATTTTTTTTCATACTATGGCTTGATATAGGGGCCGTATGTAAGGCATTCATTCTATTTGGAAGGGTGATGTTGAGTTAACGACACCCGTGGATATTAAACAGGAAGCAACTTCTTTTTTTTTCAGCCTTGTATTCCGATACAGAAGAGGGACGTCCAAAGGTGGGTGGGCTGGTGTTCAAGTCTTTAGATTCTACTATTGCATTGTCTTTGGAGAGGCCTGTGACCATGGATGAGGTTAAAGGTGCAGTATGGGATTGTGATTCCTCTAAAGCTCCGGGACCAGATGGTTTTAACTTTTCTTTTTATAAGAAATGTGGGGATGTTATTAAGGAGGACTTGTTCGATGTGGTGACAAACTTCATGGATACTGGAGCTTTGCCCAAAGGATCTACCTGTGCTTTTATTACATTAACCACAAAGAAGACGGATGCCCGCAGTTTTGATGATTTTTGCCCCATTACCTTAATCCATGGTGTGTGTAAAATTGTCTCTAAGAATCTGGCTTCTCGAATCAAACCGGCCATGGAGTCTCCGGTTAATCATTCACAATCTGCTTTCATTGCTGGGAGGAATATATTAAATCGTGCTTTGGTTGCATCGGAGGTGTTTCACTCTCTTAAATCTTCTCGCTCTAAGGCAATGGTATGGAAAAGCTTGACTTCTGCGAAGCTTATGATTCCATTTCGTAGGATTATTTGCTACAGGTGATGCACAAGATGGGTTTTGGTGACAGAAGGATCAGCTGGATTAAGTGTTGTCTTGAGTCCTCGGTCCTTTCTGTGTTGATCAATGGTTTTCGGTCCTCACAGTTTACTATGCAGAAGGGTTTGAAACAAAGGGATCCATTATCACTTTTTCTTTTTCTCTTGGCGGCAGAAGGTCTTCCTATTCTATTAAACAAGGCTGTTGAGCAGGGTTTGGTTCATCCTACTGTATTGCATGGTATCCCTATTTCATTACTCTAGTTTGCTGACGATACACTCCTAGATCTTCTCTCATGCTTGGTATGATGCTCTTCTCTCTCTTAAAAGGATTTTGCGCTGCTTTGAGATGTTGTCGGGCCTTAAGATTAATTTCTATAAAAGTGGATTGGCGGGTGAGGATGAGGTGGTTTCTTTGGCCGATGCCATGTTATATAAAGCGGAGAAGCTTCCCTTCCTATATTATGGGTCACCTTTGGGAGCAAAAATGAGGCTTGGCAGGAGTTGGGAGCCGGTCCTGGTGAAGTTTCGGTCTAAATTAAAAACATGGAAGGGACGTTTCCTTTCTTTTGCAGGTCGTGTGGTGTTACTTCGTGCAGTGCTCTCCTCTTTACCATTGTATTACTTATCTATGTTTCGGATGCCGGCTGGTGTAGCTCGTAAACTGGTCAGGTTTCAGAGGGAATTTTTATGGGGTGGCTCAGGGGATAAGCGTAAGCTTTGCATGGTCGCATGGGATAAGTTGGTTGTGCCGAAATCGCAAGGAGGTCTTGGGACTGAGTCGTTGTTACTTAAGAACCAGAGCTTGTTGTTCAAGTGGTTATGGCGTTATCATTCTTTGTCTGATCATCTTTGGAAACGTATAATTCATGCCAAGTGTGCAGTGTCGTCATCCGAGCTTCACACCTCTTTTACTTCTCACAGGGCCTCCCTGTGTGGTCTGCCATTGTACATAGTGGCGTGTTCGTGGGTCCCTCAGGTCGGAGTCTCGGTTCCAAACTGTCGATACAAATTGGAGATGGGTCTCTGGTGTGTTTTTGGACTGATTCATGGTCTTCCATGGGGTGCCTCAAGGACCGGTTTGCTAGGCTGTACAGAATATCCACTTTCCAGTCGGCATCGTTGGCTTTTGTTTCTCAGTCTGCTGCTGAACTTTTGTGTGATGGCCACGGTTGGAACCGAGTGCTGTACTCATGGGAACATGAGGAGTGTCGTCGGCTTGGTGTACTACTTCAGGGTGTTTCCCTTCAGCCTTGTTCTATGGATACATGGGGCTGGACAGAGGACGGCAGTGGTATGTTCTCTGTGAAGGCGGGTTATGGCCTTTTATAGAAGGGGTCATTGGTTACTTCGCTGCGGCCTCTGCCTTGGCTCTCCCTTGCCCCCCCTAATATTGAGTGCTTTCTCTCGCGTCTTCTCAATCATGGCCTTGCAACACGTGCAGAACTCCTGGCTCGTGGCATTCTGCAGCATACAGCTGCATTTTGTCCATTTTGCTCTACACAGGTGGAGGATGCCGCGCATCTTTTTTTACATTGTCATGTGGCTTCGGCCTTATGGCAACGACTATGTTGCTGGTTGGGGGTTCCGTGGGTTGCTCCAGCCACTATGGAGGATTGGCTCGTTCAATGGGTGGGGTTGGCGGGTTCCGGTTCCTTACAACAAGCTTGGCTACTGTTGGGTCTCTCTTTACTTTGGACATTATGGCGAGCCCGTAATGATTGGATTTTCAATCAGAAGCCTATCCATGTGGCTTTACTCTTTGATGCGTTGCGTATCCGGGCACATTGGTGGTACAAGGTGTTCCATCCTAGATTTCCATTTGCTGCAGGTGTCATTCTCTGTTCAGCGGAACCTTCAAAAGATGGGGGTTAATTAATAGTGAATTGCAACTGAAAACAACAATATCGATCCCATCAATCATGCAGCCAGCCAAATTTCCAGTAACACTACTCCTAGCCTTTCCAGTTAAGGCACAAGAGGATGCATCATTGCTTAGTTTGATCCCCAGCCTTTTCAAGATCTAGCTAGGACACTAGGACCTACTTCCCTTGCCTAGTTGCTATCAAACTAGGTTCTACCTTAAGACATCAGCAAAAAGCTCTCGAGTGATTAGCACATTATCTAGCCTTTTCAATCAAGAACTTGCAAGCTAGAATTGCCTAATCCATCTAGTCATCAAACTACACTTAACAAATTAGGCATGAATTATACCCCACCCTGCTTGTACACTGGTTAGCAAATTCACAAAACAGGTTTGCCCATGTCTAGCAAAAGCTTTAACACATCGAATCATAGACTAAATGCAACTTTGATCAGTTTGATACTAGAGGTGACCCCGCACTCTATTTTCACCAAGCCTACCTATCATATATCTAAGTTTTGTTGCCTCTCACACCAAAGCCTACCTTAGATTTCCTTTCTACCAAAGTCACCTTTGCTATACCTACAGCCACAAGGGGGATAACATTACATGAACACAATCTCAGAAAGCTCTAGATAAATTGGCCAGGCAGCAGGGTCTACTGCAGACAAAATTTATGATACAGATTACAGGCATAATTTATGTACATTCAAAGACGATTAAAAAAAAACTAACATTTGTTTCTATTTTCAAAAGATTTCCAACCCGAGACCTCATCCCTCTTGTGCTTTTGACACAAGAGCGCCATTGAGTTACAAGCCCATTGGTTCTATTTTCAAAAGATTATTATATATTACATTTAATTATATTTTTTTGGTATACAATGAAATTAAATTACTTAAAAATTTTGAGACAAACAAACACAAGGGCTAGTAGAAATTGAATTGGAAAAAAAATTATATAAAACTTTTATGCATAATTTAGAGGATATATATGAAAATTTGAAAGAGCTGAAGCCCTTCCATCATTTGGCATACGTAAACAAGGGCTGTACGTACCATATAGGATATATATATCAATATCAGAGATCATGGAGAAGCACCAGGAGGATACTTACAGGAAGTAGGCAATATCTTAGGGCAAAGAAAAGAGAAATTAAACTGGCTGAGCCCAGTGGTTTACCCTAACTCGATTGGGAGCCTCCTTCAACCTAAACTGTTCTTTACTTAAAAAAAAAAAGGAAAAATAAAACTAGACTCAGCCAACCAATCTCAAACAAGCGAAATCCAAAGATCATAAAGTCAAAAGAAGCCTCACATACAATCCAATAAGCACACAACTCAACAGTAAGCGCAAGGCTAAGGACCACAGACTGCTCTTAGATCTCTTAAAGTATGAACCGAATTAGCATAAACTCGGTTATGTGTATACTACAAATATGTTTACACACTATCAATGTAATACACCCATTATTAACTTTAACAGCATCATTAAAGTTTATCTTCGGAGTAGACATAAATATCCTGTAACCTCTTTCAGAACACTCTGATCAGTAGGCTTGGTTCAGCTTAGTTGCTTGGGATCGAGAATGATGTCTCACAACAATGAGCACCAAAACTGCAAGCTACTTGCAGCTGAAGCTCATGTGTGGAACCACATATTCAACTTCATAAATTCCATGTCTTTGAATTGTGCAATCCAATTAGAAATACCAGATATCATCCAGAAACATGGAAAACCAATGACCCTTTCTGAGCTTATTGATGCTCTTCCTATCCACCCAACTAAAACGCATTGCGTCCATCGGTTAATGCGGATTTTGGTACACTCAGGTTTCTTTGCAAGAGAAAGAATCAGCCTGCAAAGTAACCAAGAAGAAGAAGGCTATGTCCTCACAGATGCCTCTCAGCTCCTTATTAAGGACAACCCTTTCAGTGTAACCCCATACTTACAAACGGTGCTTCAACCTATCATGCTACAACCATGGCATCATGTCACTTCCTGGTTCAGAAGTGACATATCAACTGCATTTCATGCTGCACATGGAATGCCATTTTATGAGTGTGCTGCTCATGACCCGAAGCTTAACACATTCTTCAATGAAGGTATGGCTAGGGATGCTAGGCTAGTGGCAAGCGTGCTTCTTAAGGACTGTAGAGGGGTGTTTGATGGGCTGAGTTCGTTGGTAGATGTTGGTGGCGGCACCGGAACTTTGGCCAAGGCCATTGCCAAGGAATTTCCAAAGCTGGAATGCGTTGTATTTGACCTCCCACATGTTGTTGCTGATTTGAGAGGAAGTGAGAACCTGACATTTTCAGCGGGAGATATGTTTGAGGAAATACCACCAGCAAATGCAATACTACTCAAGGTATGCGCAATTAGTAGTACTTTATAGTATAGCTCCTCTTTTTTAGCAATAATAAGTTTTGAATCATATTAATTAATTAATTCAGTACAAAACTTAATCAAAAATGGCTTCGTAAGTTTTTAAAGTTCAATACCAACGAACATTGGGTGCATGAGTCATGCATGTTGCATTTTCCTTAAATTTTAAGGACCAAGTTTTGAGTTTTGATAAAAACGAGTTGATGAAGATTGAGCGCAAGGGTAACCGTTGAGCAACCGGAAGAGAGTAGTTAGGTGATCGGGGTGCTATACTCGTCTAGTATATATAAATTAAAAATTATTATTAGAGTTCAATACTGTTTAGAGTTCAATATAAAAAAATGTTTATGCATGTTGAGAATGTTAATGTCATCACATTTTCCCCACTATTAGACCTTGCATCGTGGTGCGGAAGCCTAAATCCAGAACATTGTGGCAACTTGATCATCAGCTCGTACCTAGCATTGTCTCAGAATCAATCTAAAGAAACGGGCTATATGGCCCAAGCCCACAAAAAAGTGGAGTGAGATCAATTCTACTACCATTTTGTCATTCCAGGCTGGCTCAAAATAACTTTCACGGTTGAACTGGAACCAAAAGGCCCAAAATCTGATGCTTGAGGTTATTTGGTAACCAAATAATTAGATCGCAATTAGGTTTGAAACTTCAGTCACAAGCATAGCATATTTGACACTCAAGAACTCTCTTTCATTCTAATTATTCGTTTTTGTTGTTGATGGCCATCAGTGGATTCTGCATAATTGGAAAAATGAGGAATGTGTCAAAATTCTCAAGAACTGTAGGGAAGCAATCAAAGGCAAGGACGGGGGTAAAGTTATCATCATAGATATGACTATGGAGAACAAGAAAGGGGATTATGAGTCAAAAGAAACGCAGCTCTTCTGGGATATGCTTATGATGATCTTGCTCAACGGCAAAGAGAGAAACAAGGAAGAATGGGCAAAACTATTTACTGATGCCGGCTTCAGTAACTACAAAATAACCCCTATACTGGGTTTAAGGTCAATCATTGAAGTATACCCATGACAAGCTGTGAATTTGAGGGCTCCTTCCAAGTGCTAATCATATTCAGTCGTCTTTATTTTAATGCAACATAAGTTGTAATATTCTATCGCATATAAAACATTATATTTATCTATGCACTATGTCATATCTTCTTTTTATTGAATGAGTGACTTTGACACACAATATCTGTCTAAGTGTATCTATATATGCACCAAGTCATATCTATCAAGTTAATTATATTAAAGCTTGTGAAGAGCAGAACGAGTTTGAAGGTAGAAGATGAAGAGAAACAATAAGGGGAAGACAATGAGTAAAGGCAATACAAGGAAATGTGAAACTGTAATTTAGATCCATACTATGAAGTCTGAATATCTTGACGTTCCAAGCTTAACCAAAGAATCTGCATAGGAGTTAGTGCTTTTTGGAGAGTGGACGAAAGTCTCCTTGGACAGAATGATGAGCTTGTTAAAGGGCATATATGATACAATATGGTGTATATTTGATATGATTTGGTATATATTTAGTTACTATATTTTGATGTCAACACTTACCATGTATAGTTCTGTCTTTGTGTATAAATACCATAATAAATATCAATACAAAGTTTGATTTACACCAGATTTACATGGTAGCGGAGCAACCTTAAAATTATGTCAACTCTTCCCTCTCTTACTTCCTCAACTCTGCGTGTTAGCAGTGCAACGGCCCCAGCTTCCAATTCCTCTCTTGTTCCCTTTGGTTCCCCTTCAAGTGTCCCAAATCAAAATCTTTCTCACCAGTTGACGATCAAATTGACGTCAACAAATTACCTCCTCTGGTGTACCTAGTTTTTCCCATGGTTCGCGACTGCGGCTTAGAACACTTTCTTGATGGTTCTTGTCCTTCTCCACCTAAGTTCTTTGATGATGGGAAACTCAATCCTACATACCAGACATGGGTCCGTCAAGATCAAACTGTCCTCGGTTGGATTACTGCATCTGTCTCTGAAAGCCTGCTCTCTCAACTGTCTTATGTAGCCACGGCTCGATTGGCTTGGGAGGAACTAGCCACTACCTATGCCAAAGCATCCAAGCCTAAGATTCGGGATCTAAAGCACCAACTAGTCACTCTACAACGAGGTAATAACAACATTGAAACCTATGTTTAGAAAGCCAAGAGTCTTGCTGACCGTCTTGCTGCTCTTCAACACCCGGTCCCTGATGACGATTTGGTTGAGTATATTAAGAATGGACTTGGCCCTTCCTATCGCCCGTTCACACGCTCCATTGATGCAACTCATGCTGATATTGATTTTAACACTCTTTTTGGCATGCATATTCAAGAGGAGCGTCAACTTCAACTGGATGATGCGGCTGCTATTCCTCCCACTGCCTTTTATAGCAGTTCCCCTCTCTCTACCACAGCGCACTATGGGGCTGCACCAGTTCCTAGTGGCCGAGGACAGTTTCGGGGGGGTTCTCGTGGCCGTGGCTGTGGTGCTCCTGGTATTCTTCCCACTCCTCCCGTAACCCGTCCTGGTAATTTCTCTATGCATACTCATGGTAATTATTTTTCGAGTCCTCCTTCGGGTACCCAATCTGCTCCTCTCACCTTTAGTCTCAACTATAATAATTGTGGTGGATCTAGGCATGTGTTCCGCGTGTGTCCTTCTCCAAAGAATGCTTCTTCTTGGCCTCCTCCCTGTCCCTCTTCTCACCCTACTACCACCTCCACCTCCACCTCTTAACCATGGCTCATGGGTAGTGGCACAACGCACCATCTCTCTGCTCGGCTTGATGACCTTGCTATTCATTCTGAGTATCAAGGTCCCAAAGAGGTCACCTTAGGTAATGGTTCCACGCTTCTCATCTCTCATATTGGACACTCTAATGTCTCTATTGTTGGTCATACTTTTTCTCTTCAAGATGTTCTTCTTGTTCCCACTGCTCAGCAAAATTTGATTTCTGTTAGTTCCTTTGTCACTACTAATTGCGTTTCTGTTGAATTTTTCCCTGATTGTGTCTTGGTAAAGGATTTGGCAACGCAGGAAACACTGTACCGCTGGTCGAGTAAAGATGGTCCTTATCCTCTTCCATTGTCCCTACCATTATCATCTTCTCAGAGTCACTCTACTTCCCTCACCATTTGACTTGCTTCGTTGTCCACTGTCGACCATCTGGCGTCTACTAGTCACATAGTGTCGTCTGGTCCTGTCAATTCTACTTTGTGTCAAGCCTGTGTTTCCAGTAAAATGCATAGGCTTCCATTTTCTGAGTCTCAATATCAGGCCAGTGGGCCATTAGATTTAATTTGTTCAGACGTTTGGGGTCTGGCCATTTTTATTTCTATTGTTGGTTTTCAATATTACGTTCCTTTCTTGGATCATTATAGCAAATACACTTGGATTTACTTTCTTCAGCACAAATCTTATGTTCTTCCTATTCTTCATCATTTTCGATTATTAGTAGAAAAATATTTTGGCTGCGTTATTCGACAATTCCACGCTGATTGGGGTGGTGAGTTTCAGGCACTTACAGGTTATCTTCGTACCCATGGAATTACACAGCGTGTTTCGTGTCCTCACACTCCCGAAAAAAATGGGTGTGCGGAACGTAAACATCGCCATGTTGTTGAGACCGGCTCTGCACTTCTCTTTCCCTCCGATGTCCCTAAAAAATTTTGGACCAATGCCTTCGAAACGGCCATCTATGTTATCAATCACCTTCCTACCCCTCATCTTCAGAATTATAGTCCATATGAACTTTTATTTCAATCTCCTCCTCTTTATGATCAACTTTGTGTCTTTTTTTGTTTATGTTATCCATGGTTACCTCCATATGCTAAACATAAGTTAAATCCTAGGTCTCTTTCGTGTATTTTTCTTGGGTATAGTCGCACCCATAAAGGGTACAAGCGCTTTGATCTTTCTTCCAATAAATTCTATGTCTCATGTCATGTCCTATTTGATGAACAGGTCTTCCCTTACTGGTCGGTTGATGGTGCTTACGCCCCTGCTCCTGCACCCCCTCCCCTTCCTGCCATTCACATACCACACTTGCTCCTCCGAGCTCTCTTTCTTCTTCCCCTACCTCTGCCCCACCAGCTCCCACTATTCCTGATGCTTCTTTGTTTTTAGACACCACTACCATTCCCTCAGATCCACCACCTCCCTCTGATACTAGACACTCTATGGTTACTCGGGCTCAGACGGGTACTCTTCAGAAGAAGGTTATTCAATCTATGTTGGCCACTGTCTCCCAACCTCCGGAGCCTACTTGTTATATCACTGCTGTTAAATCCCTAAAGTGGCGTGCATCTACGGATACGGAGTACAGTGCACTTATTGTCAACGGTACTTGGCGCCTTGTTCCTGCCCCTCCTGCCTCTAACATTGTTGGGTACAAACGGGTCTTTAAGACCAAACTTCATCCAGATGGCACTATTGAGAGACACAAGGCTCGCTTAGTCGCTAAGGGCTTCTATCAACGCCCTGGGATGACTTTGCTGACACCTATAGTCTTATGGTCAAACCGACCACGATTCGCCTTCTTCTCTCCCTGGTTGTTTCTCACGGATGGGAGGTACACGAGCTTGATATCTCTAATGCATTTCTTCATGGCCGACTTGAGGAAGATGTGTACATGTCTCAACTGCCCGGTTATATTGACCCTCATTGTCCCACCTATGTGTGCAAGCTTGAAAAGTCCATCTACGGGCTCAAACAAGCACCTCGGGTTTGGAATATGTGCCTCACTGATGCTCTTATGGAATTTGGGTTTCAATATTCCAAAATTGATTGTTCTCCCTTTTATTATTTTACTGGCCCAGAAAATCTCTTTTTCTTAGTCTATATGGATGATATCATTGCGCTTGGGTCCTCTCGGTCATTGGTTCAGACCTTGGTCACGAGTCTTCAAACTCGTTTCTCTCTTCGTGACATTGGTACCTTGCATTACTTTCTTGGGCTTGAAGCCCGATGGCGCCTTAGTGGGCTTGTTCTTCACCAGCACAAATATATTTGTGATCTCTTGCAACATGCCAACATGCATGAATGTAGTCCCATCTCTACTCCCATGTCTACAGACAAGCCCTATGCTGGTGATAGTCCCCCTCTTTTCGATCCTACACTCTTTCGCGATATTGTTGGTGGCCCTCAGTATCTCACATTCACCTGCCCCAATATCGCCTTCTCTGTGAACAAGGTGTCTCAACTCATGCATTGTCCTACGGACAACCAATGGTCGGCAGTTAAACGCATTTTGCATTCGTGTTACGTCCACGCATGGCTTGTTTCTGCCTCGGGACTCCTCTGCCCATCTTCGTGGCTTTTGCGACGCCGAATGGGGGGGGTGATCTTGACGATCGCAAATCCACCACTAGCTATTGTGTCTTTCTTGGCTCGGCTCTTGTTTCTTGGAGCTCTCGCAAACAGCTTGTTTTCTCCCGTTTTACCACTGAAGCCGAGTACCGCTAACTTGCCACTCTTGCTAGTGAACTTGTTTGGCTCACTCATCTCCTTCATGCGATTAGTCTCTCATGTTCTAGTGCCCTACGGATTTGGTATGACAACCTTAGTGCCACGTATCTCATCGCCAATCCGGTTTTCCACTCCCGCACCAAACATATGGAGAATGACTTTCATTTTGTCTGGGACTTAGTTCGCATGCGGAAACTCTCTGTTCGTTACATCTCTACTCATGACCAGCTTGGTGATTTGCTTACAAAGCCCCTTCATAAGTCCCGCTTCCAAGACTTCTGCTGCATGTTGTCCTTCACCCTAGTCCAACTTGAGGGGGAGTGATACGATATGTGTGAATACCCGACCCAAAATCACTTGGGCCTATTCACCTATTCCTTCACCTTCTTCCTCGGGTCAATCCCAAGTCATTGGAGTCACCACCCAAATTTTATTAAGGAGAAAACTTGGAAAAAACCTTCAAATGACCCCTTAGGCAACATGGTCATGGCGAATCAAAGACATGGGATCGGAGGTTCGTCACTGATGGGAAGGTGAAAAGCACCCATCCATGTTGGGTCAAAACATTGTGCAATTAAAGAATGCAAGTTTGGCTTGTGCAGGTGTGCATGTGTGGAATATAAATAGAAGGGGGGGGAAAGAAGATTTGGCTTGCATCCCGTTGTAAAACCAAGACTACCTACGTACCCGAGTGACTGGAATCAAAGCCACGTAGCTCTAAGCATGACATTATGTCGCCACTTACATTATCAAAAGCATCAGCATATAATCAGCAAAGGATCAATCAAAAGAGTTTAGTGTTACCTCTTGTAGCCCTCCTCTAGCTCCTTGCCGTAGATTGTGTTCTCCACCCACCTTCTTGCCACTCTTTAGCCTCTATGGTTGGCCCTCTTCTTAATTCCTCCTTGATGGACTACTGCTGACACTTCCCACGAAATTTCTCCAGAGTTTCTGCCTAAAATATATTTCTAAGCTTGGAGAGGTAGAGTTTCTCCAAGCAACAAGAGCTTATGGGTGTGTATGTGAAGAATGTTGTGTGTCCTTTGAAATGTGTGTGAGGGATCCTATTTATAGTGTTCTAGGAAGCCTAGGGCCGTGGATCTGCTTAATGGTGAAGAATATGCCCGAAAATCTGGTCCAAAACCGCGTAGGATCGAATTACAAACAAAATCAGAAAAATCGGGGATTCTGGGCACCCATGACCGCCATTGCTGGCGGTCATCTGCTTGGTGACCACCAGTGCCGGCGGTCATGTGGGGATGTCATCCAGCACCTGGCGTTCATCGCGAGATGACCGCCAGTCACCCCGCGTGTCACCCGTTCTTTTCTTTTTTGACCCCCAATCCCCCTAATTCAGCCCTGATTTGATCCTATCGCGTAATCAAACTCCCAATCAACCCAGACTCACTCAATTACTTGATTTTCAGTCCCCTAAATCATTCCATAACAGATTAATTACACATTAACACCCATTTCATACTAAATCATACCAAAAAATAACATTTCTACATAAATGATGATATAGCTCTGATTATCCACGGAAATCAGAGTTAAAATTAGCCTGCAAGAAATGTGTTAATGAGCTGGATACTCTGGAGAATTCATTTACTTAGACCCATAAAGGGTTAATGGTATATTTGATACCCCAACTCTTACAAATTCGTCAATTGTATACCCCAACTTTTTTTTCCCTCAATTATATACCCGAACTTTTGAATTTGTGTTAATTGTGTACCCCGGGCAGCTTTTTGATGACGTGGCTTGCTGCCTGCCCATAGTGCTTGTCAGTTTGCCCCATAAATTTTAAATTTAATCATGTAACTCCTTTATAATTAATTAAGCCCTCAAAATTTCATTTACATTAATTAAATCCAATATTTTTACGATTAAACTTTTATTTAAGTTTTTAGTGTTATATATAATTATTACTTGAGCAATACTTAATGTTATAATTATTGCTTACATATGATTAATTCTAATTATTCTACTAAATTATAATTATTCATCAAAAGAAAATAAAAACTTTTAAAATTTTTATAAATATGCTCCTATAGTAATAATAATAAAATAATTTATTATTTGTTACTAATTATGCCAATTTTAATAATATTCATAAACAATTTAATTTAACAAAATACATATTTATTATTTTTATTTGCCAAAAAATAATTACTAACTTTGCAAGTGCTGCTAGTTGTTAGGAGAAGAATTTAATTTTTAAAAGAATATCATTGTATTATTATTATATATGGTAATTGGGACCCATTTTCGTATTATTTTCAAAATTTAAAATTCCAAAATTGTCAAAATTAATAAAATAAATCATTTTTTTAATTTATAAAATCATTGAATAAAAATTTAAGTTAATTAAGTAATATAATTGAATAATTCTTATCACTAGGTAATATATGTATATTGATTTGTAAATACAACTAGTTATGTATTACAAATTTATTGTAAAGAAATAATTATATGCTTATTTTTTCATTAAAAATAATATTATACGCTAAAAATAATTTAGTAATAAAAATTTGTATTAGTAATAATTACATATAATACTAATGATTAATTATAAACATTAAAAAAATATATGGACTAAATTATACACTAATAAAGGACTTATTTGATTAATTCAGAAACTAGGGGACTAGATTCCTAACCCGCAATAACGGGCAGCATGCCACCTCATCAAAGTGCTACCCGAGGTATACAATTGACGCAAATTCAAAAAGTGTAGGTACATAATTGACGGAAAAAAAGTCAGGGTATATAATTGACAAATTTGAACTACTAAGGGTACCAAATATCCCATTAACCCGACCCTTAAACCCATTCTTAACCCAAAAATAATTCATCTCAATATAATTGGGTTAAAAACGACTAAAAGAGCCCAAGCAATGAAATGAAATATATTTTAATGCAGATAAACCTTATTATATGTTTTATCCTAAGATTAAATCATCTCATTAATCCTGATGTTTAATTGCATAAATGTTTAGATTACCAAAATACATTAATTTTACTAAATGAAATTCTAATCATGCCTTAACTCAAAAATCAAATCATCTCATTAACCTCAAGTTTTAGCATGTTTGGATTCTAGTTTTAGTAAAATATTCGTGGATCAAATTTAGGCGTTCACAATATGGTGTATATTTGATATGATTTGGTATATATTTAGTTACTGTATTTAGACGTCAACACTTACCCTGTATAGCTCTGTCTTTGTGTATAAATACCATCATAAACATCAATACAGAGTGTGATTTACACCAGATTTACAATATATAGATGCAAAGGGCCTTTTTTCTAGATTTGAAGCCCACGAGACAACAACGGTGGAATTCAGCTCGCAGATGAAGAATGATTAAGTGATGTCGAGTGATCTCCTTTAATTTGTTAAGGTTCCATCAACATTTTTATTAGGTTCACCGACTATTCTTCTTGATGAGTAATCTATAAATATTATTGTAAACAATCACTAAAGTCGGTGACCTCCTTGATCCTAGAGTGAGGAAGCCTCCCTTAACCTAAACTTTTTAGTATTAAAAAATTGTTTTTCTCCTATACACTTGAAAGATTATAGGGGTTTTGGGTTTTTTGGGCCCCCATGTTTAGTGGTTTGGCCAATTATATACCCCGACTTTTTTTTGGTCGGCCAGGTACCCCGACTTTGCATGGGCAGGCCAAACGTGATCCCCTAGTCAGGTACCTGCTGACGTGGAGGGCTGCCCGAATTTGAGGTCTTGTGCCAAAACGACGCCGTTTTAGCTAGTTGAATGGACACGTCAAATCCACGTATCTTTGTGGGCTCCCTCATGCTACCAACCCGGGTTCTTCGCCTAACCGACCCGAAACCCAATGGATACCAAAAAAATTGCCCAAAAATCTACCTTGCAAACCGGTTTGAATTTTTTAGTAACACCCACAAATTTGTAATAATGATAATAATAATAGACATATTTTCCATCCTTAATCTTCTCATAATTTTTTAAATTATTTTCCACATGGATATTTTTAAATAAAAAAATTCAACCAAATCATTTTTACCTCATTAATTCAATATTTATAATCAAATTAATTTAACTAAAAATAATATTTATTTATAATATTTTTTAAATATGAAAAAATAAAAAGAAAATTTTTTATTTTTGAAGTGATGGTTAGGAATTAAATAACCGGTGTTTAATAAAAAATAAAAATCAAGTACCAAGAAAACAAATATACTAATCTTTGAGAATTCATCATTCCCTCAACACACACAATGGCAGAAGAGAGAGCCACAACGCCGTCAGCCACAACAATCGGCGGCAAATCCGACACCCTCTCCTCCGCCACCATCTACTCAATCGCCACGGGCCGCAACAGTGTCCGCCTAAACTCTTCCGCACTCGATCGCCTCTCCCCCACGTCGCCAGCGCCAAATTCAACCTCCAGTATCCGCCTCATCCCCCGCGCTGGAAACCAACCCTTATCTGCTCTCGAGAGCTCCGCCATCCTCGCCGTCCTCCTCCAGAAGCTCCTCCGCACCAAGGACGTCCGCGTTGAGCTCCTCAACTCCTCCCCCGCGGACTTCGACGGCTTCAAGCTCGAGTACGACGTCTCCGACGCCGTACGGAGGGCGATCGAGGCCTCATGCGCGAAGACGAACGGGATCTCCCCTCTTCTGGACTGGGTGGGCTCTGGGCTGGCGGCGGTGGCCAATTAATATATTCTCTTGTTGCTTGTTGAACTCCAAATCTAAGTAATTCTGGTTTCTATTCTTGCTCTTTGCGACAGCATCGTGCTTGGGGCTTGGTGCCTTGGCCATTAAAAGCGAACAGATTCGACTGCGTCAACATTGAGTAGCCTGATGTTGGTATTTGGAGGATCTGAATTTGGTAGTTGGTGGAGGGATTGCGGGTGATGTTGACGGAGCCGGAGTTGGAGGAGGCGCGGCCGATGGACTAGAAGAGGGTGCTGATGTTGATGCCGAAGGAGGAGAGTTAGGAGTTTGGGACGGGGAGAAGGGTGAGGGAGGTGTGGTGGTTGAGGTCGGCGGAGAGGAAGCGACCGAGGAGAGGAGGGAGATGAAGGAGGAGAGGAGGTCGGTGATGTTGGTGGTGGTGGTAGCGGCGGCAATGGTGGAGGAGGAGGTAGTAAAGGAAGAGAGTAATAATTCTTAGTGGAAAAGGAATTTCGGTGATGAAATCGAAATAAAAATTCTTAATAAATAGATAGTAATAGATAATATATGATGATGTGAGGAATCTCTGGGTTATTAATTCCGCTTGCTTTGACTTTCATTGAACAAGATTTGACCGACAATAAATACAAAAAATTCGGTCTCACTCTTAATTTATTTTATATTTTTTATTATTATATAATAAGAAGTAATAATAATTCTTATTATTGTTGTTGTTGATTCAAAAAGAGGAGTGTTTTCTTTCAAAATCTAAACGACTAAACCCGCTCCGGGTGAATTTTGGGTTTGGTTCGGGTACGGTATGGGAAGAATTCGGATTTCAGTGAGGTGGGTCCCACCAAGCCACCTGTTCCGACGTGGCACGGAACGGTGACGTTTTTCCACTTAATACGACGTCGTTCTGCTACAGTACAACGCGCAACTGCCCGAGCAGCCTCCACGTCAACAGGTGCCTGACTAGGGGTCTACATTTGGCCTGCCCATGGAATTTCGGGGTACCTGCCCGGCCAAAAAAAATGTCGGGGTACCAAATTGGCCAAACCACTAAACATTAGGACCCAAAAAAACCCAAAAACCCAAAGATTATACATTATCACATTTAATACCATCAAGCTATCCATGTCACATCGTAGAATAGCGAGCTTGCCACTGCAAGGTAATTTTTCATTCATCTTTCAGAAGAGAATACAAGTGTTGGAATTGACAGTATCGCCGGAAACACAAGGAAATATAAAACAGTTAGAATACACGAGTTCATCTGGAAACAATGACAAGCACATGAGTTATTATATATATAAGAAAATGCAAATGAGCAGGTGGATCCGTTTTATAAAGTGGCTCTTGCAACCCAATCCGTCACCTTGTTCGCTTTCCGAGCAGTCTTCTAACTGTGTAGTCTCTACTAGACTACTAGTGATCCTATTTGGGATACTATAGATCAGATCTCCCGTGGTCTATACTAACAGGGTTCTCAATCGAGTCAACAACAATTTTCGAGTTCCTCTTAATTAACTATGGCTTTGGAATAGCCCCTTACTACCACTGATCCCAACATTGATGCATCCAACCAAATTTCTAGTAAGAACACACTAATCCTAGCCTTTCCAACAAGGCACAAGAGGATGCATCATTGTCTAGTTTGATCCCAGCCTCTTCAAGATCTAGCAAGGACACTAGACCTAGCTTGCCTTGCTAGTTGCTATCAAACTGGGTTCTACCTAAAAACTTCTGCAAAAGTTCTCGAGTCATTAGCACATTAATTAGCTAGCCTTTGCAATCAGACTACTTGCAAGCTAGATTTGCCTCATCCGTCTAGTCATATCAAACTAGACTTAACAAATTAGGCATGAATAATAACCCACCCTGCTTGTACACTGGTTAGCAAATTCTGTTAAAGGATCCTGCGCAGCAGTAGCTTTAACAAAAGATCTGCATTCTAAGCCTAGCTAAGACAGTAGGGCTCCTTCTCATGAATTGAACCCCAGCGTGGAAATTGGACTGCAAAAATTCGCTTCAAGGATCAGTTTTTGTCACATAATCTAACTTCAAAATTGGGTTTGCACCCTATAATATAATAGATAGGTCCACCCAACTTAAACTAGAATAGTCAGTGTGAGCTTCAGTGTACCACAAAATTACACAACACAGTATTTCTGTTTTCGTTATTTCTAGTTTACAAATTATGGGCACAAAAAAATTCTTGTTTGCGGCTTAGTACGTAGCTGTAGCTCCAAGTTCAAAAAAAAAAAAAAGGTTTCACAAAAAAAAAAAAAGAAGGAAGATCCGATTGGAAGAAAGAAAGCCTTTAAAAGGTCGGTTTTTTTTTTTATGCGATTAAAAAAAAAGTCGGTTCTTTTGATTAGTTTATATAAACAAGCAATGTGAAGGTATTGCTGTAGTAGTATACAAAGATTGAAAAAACTAAAGATTTTGGGTAGTATAATGGCGTATCTAAGCCTGGGGGAGTCACACCGGAGAATAACCGACTACCTAAACCGCTTCTCCGACGCCGTTTGCTCGCAGGACGGCTCTGCTTTGAGCAACCTCCTCTCTTTCTCTTCCAACTCCCCCTACCTTCTCTCCCTCGCCGACGCCCTCAATGTTTTCCATGGCGCGAAGCAACCGGATCAGAAGTATGCCCAGTTTGGGGAAATAATCGCGCCCTTGTTTCGTTCTCTGCAGAATTACCGCCTGGGGAACATCGCTGACGCGTATCAAGCATTCGAAAAGGCTGCACATGCCTTCACTCAGGAGTTTCGGGATTGGGAATCAGCGTGGGCACTGGAGGCGGTGTATGCGGTTGCTTACGAAACTAGGGTTCTTGCCGAACGAGCCGATAGAGAGTTGGCTTCCTACGGGAAGTCACCGGAAAAGTTGAAGGGAGCTGGCTCGTTGCTTATGAGAATCTTTGGTGTTCTTGCCGGGAAAGGCCCGAAACGTGTTGGGGCATTGTATGTGGCTTGCCAGCTACTCAAGATTTACTTCAAGCTTGGCACAGTTCACCTCTGCCGAAGTGTCGTAAGAAGTATCGAAACTGCTCGGTTTTTCGAGTTCGAGGAGTTTCCTAAGAGGGATAAGGTCACCTATATGTATTACACTGGCCGCTTGGAAGTCTTTAATGAGAACTTTCCTGCTGCTGATCATAAATTGTCTTACGCATGGACGCACTGTGACCCCCGTAATGAAGCAAACGTAAGGATGATTCTCAAATATTTGATACCGGTGAAGCTCTCCATTGGTATTTTGCCCCAGGGCTGGCTCCTAAAGAGGTACAACCTAGTTGAGTACCGCAATGTTGTGCTAGCGTTGAAAAGAGGCGATCTTAGACTCCTTCGCGTTGCTCTCCTGGAACATGAAGACCGGTTTCTAAGGTCAGGTGTGTTTCTAGTCCTAGAGAAGTTAGAGCTTCAAGTGTACCAGAGATTGCTTAAGAAGATTTACATAATCCAGAAACAGAAAGACCCAAGCAGAGCTCACCAGATGAAGTTGGAAGTAATTGTTAAAGCACTGAGGTGGCTGGAGATTGACATGGATTTGGATGAGGTAGAATGCATAGTGGCCACATTGATATTCAAGAACCTTGTCAAAGGTTATTTTGCTCACAAGAGCAAAGTAGTGGTGCTGAGCAAGCAGGATCCCTTCCCAAAGTTAAACGGGAAGCCTGTCAGTTCATAGAGTCGTGGAGATCTCATCTGTAAAAATAGGTTCTTTGTTTCATAACTGAAGCCCAGTGGCATGAGCCTACGGCCATAATAAAAAGATTTTGAAACGGTGCGTTTAGGCTCGTGTTGTGTGCTTAGTTGTTCACCAACTTAATTTGTATCTTAGTTTTATCAAAGGAACACTCTTGAATCTTGAATTTGACTCATAAGAAGTTGCATCAAGTTATTGTTTTGAGTTGGTGTATAGACATTTTAAGGTTATTTGTTCTCAAAATTATATGAAAAGGAAAAAAAAGTTCATGTTTACAAATTGGATTAGACCTTTGATATCAAATTCACAAAACAGGTTTGCCCTTGTCGACTAGCTAGCAAAAGCTTTTAGTCAATATTCCTTCTTGTCAATGCGATCCCTCCATATTTTTTCAGATGATTTTAACCTTACTAATACTAATTAATAGAGGGAGGGTAGTTACACATCTAATCATAGACTAAATGTAAACTTTGACAGTTGGATACTAGAGGTGACCCCGTACTCTATTTTCGCCAAGCCTACCTATCATCTAAGTTTTATTGCCTCTCACATCAAAACCAAATCCGCAGCATAGATTTTCTTTCTACCCAAATTACCTTAGCCATACCCACAGCCAAAAGGGGGACAACATTACATGAACAGCAATCTCAGAAAGCCTAGATAAATTGGCCAGGCAGCATTGCATGATCACGATGACAGGATCTACTGCAGACATTATTTATGATACAAATATAATTTTTGTACATTCAAAAGACGTTTAATAAATAAATGTTTATTTCTATTTTCAAAAGATTATTATGTATTAGACTCAATTAAATTTTTTGGCATACAATGAAATTAAATAAAAATATTTTACATGTTGAAAATTTTGAGACAAACAAACATAAGGACTAGTAAAAATTGAATTGAAAAAAATATAACTTACATAAAACTTTTATGTATAATTTCAGAGGATATTTATGAAAAATTGAAAAAGCTAAAGCCCTTCCATCATTTGGCATACCTAAACAAGGGATGTACGTACCATATATATAGGAAGGCTAATGATTGCCTTGATTTTTTGCATTCTAAGGTTTAATTTTCTTTCAATAATCGCTTTATCTTCGTTTCTTTCTTCTAATGCTGAAAAGAGAATACAAAAAGAAGCACTATCGTCAGTATCAGTAAGATCATGGAGAAGAACAAGAGGAAACTTAAGTGAATTAGGCAATTAGGCAAATACCTTAGGGCAGTGAAAAGAAAAACTAGACTAAGCCTTCCATTCTGCATTAAAATGCGCCTCCCAATCGAATCGAAAGCCCCACTTGTTGGAAATACTCGTCCTTAGAGTCCACTTTCCACCTCAACCTAACTAAATCCAGAGATCATAAAGTCAAAAGAAGCCTCACATAGAATCCAATAAGGCCACAAGCTCAACAGTAAGCACAGAAGATCGAGCAATAGCCTATATATATAGAAAAGAAAAAAAATGCAACTATTCCTCCAATTAAATCTCCATGTAAAAGATACCTTACTATCACTATTAAAAATAACCCAATCAGTATTGATAGATGGCAACAATGCCTACGCAATTGGATTTACTTGGGTGGATTTTAAGGCTGTGGGTGCTTCGATAGTTTGTTGTCACAAGTTTGTGGGTGCTTCCCTAGGCTGTGAGTGTAAACTCTGATAAATGTTGTGTTTATTATATTGATAATCATCAACCTATTTATACATAATAGCTATGTTATAAAATGACAAGAATACCCTCAATAATCCTAACCTTAGGTGCACAGTATTTACTACACAGAATATATGCGTATATTCTGCATATCCTATCACTTCCCTTCAAGTTGTACTGGGACATGCGCAACTTGTCACAAAGAAGACGAAACGGATCTTTGGGTAGAGGCTTAGTGAAGGAGAACTAGAAGAAAAACCAAGAGAACCAACAGAAAAAGGCAAAAAGAATGATAAAAAATCCCGTCGTCAATAATTTTTAAATGACTTATTATTAATAATTAATATTTGAAACAGAACCAAAAGTCAAGCTGCAGATGGAGAACCAGAAGGAAAACTAGAAGTCAAGCTGCAGATAGAGAATCAGGGGGAGAATCAGGAGAACCAAAAGTCAAATTGCAAATGGAGAACCAGAAGGAGAACCAGGAGAACCATAAGTCAAGCTGTAAATGGAGAACCAGGAGGAGAACCAAAAGGAGAACTAGTAGAAGAACCAGAAGAAAGATGCCCATAGCCGCCACAGATGTAACCAAGTATAGAGGGGGCTCCAGAATGGGAGATACCACACCCTCTATCCTATAACCGACGACTATTGTTGGGTGTTCAAGTATGAGTAATTTGTAAGTAATCGGGTCATGCAATTTGACAATCAAATGCAACCAAATGCGCAGCGGAAATTCCGGTACTCATGGAGGATCCATGTGAAACAGAGTAAACCGAATAACAAAAATTCGTACCTGGAAATGGTTGAGGTCTTTCACTCAACTGATAATCCGAATCAGCAAGAGCCGAACAGCAATCCCGCCCCTCTACGGTATCCACACGAACCGTGATAACTAGTTGGAATTGTCACACGATTACCAACCCGAGCACCCCCGAACTGATGTGCTAGCAGCAGGTTTCGGAAGCTAGAGTTTGTGGTATTTTCTCCTTTCTCAAAGAAGGTGTGTATGGTCTGAAACTCACAAGAACTCTCAAGACACTCTCAAGGCTCAATCCTCTGAAAAATTTTTAGACTCAAAGTCATCAATCCCCAAGCATAATCAGATTATACTTAATCAAATCCCACTCACAAAAGCAAGAGACAAAGTGGCCAACATGATTAGCTTTTAGCTAATCATGTCTCCACTAACTCTTGGTGGGATTACCCATCACATGGCACTAATCATGGTTCAACAAATTAGACATTTAGTGAACCAAACCAGCCCAAAACGACCCTGGCCCAACCACAGTCCAACCGCGGTCCAACCATAAACTCAAATACCTGGTTCAACCACGATCCAACCATGGTTCAACCACTAGCTCGAATCAACGGCTCTAAGTGTGTGACCCTGTAGGCACTTGTAACGTCCGGCAATAATTGTAAACTCATTTACAATTATAAGCAAAGAGCGGCGTCTAGCAACACATCATTGCTACCCGAACGACAAGATCAGTACTAATTCATATGCCTCGCAAACATGTCATCGTCCCTTCGTCCCATTATCAAGATTAAACACGAAACATGGAATATGTCAATCTCGCATATGTTCAATCTCGGTTTCTTGATCCTCGAGTTAACCGCGTAAAACGGATACCTATTATATCACCATATCATAATCCGAGCATGGCCATGCATTTACGGTTCAACTCTATCAAGAAACCATCCGATAATATACCCCGTTATATGGGTTGGACGAATCCCCTCTGGGTCATACAAAACCCACTACACATTTATCATATACCCAATGATTACACTAAGGTCTACTCATTTACGAAATAGCCAAGAGTAATATCAAAGTATACGACTCATATGTTGGGAACCTTGATGATCTAAGGTCTAAGGATAATACATATAAGAATCGCTATCGACAAACATTTAACGTTCCATGTAGCGTTCTTATGTGGGTCGGTCCAGTCCACAAGTTCTCTAACTTGTACCCGTATGTAGAATTCATATCACATATAAATTCTCAACATACGCTAGTCTAAAATTATTATTACAACTCATCCATAATAATAATCGACTAGGGACTTTTAAGAATATAAAATATTCTAGGGTTATAAATATGTGCAAGCGTTTATCTCATAAACGATATTTATTGGAATAACAATAATGTGTATACATGACTACAAACAATCATCCATTGATTGGCTTTTGAGCATATTACACTAACATAATTATCCCACATCGGATAGATAGAGACCAAGTAAGTAAAATATAAGTGGAATGGACCCACGTACCCAATGCCTTAAGGTTTTGGGTTACTTTGTGGTGTCCAAGCCCACGAGTGTGGATCTCACTTGGGCCTCGTTTGTTTTCTCCCCTATTCGCGGGCTACTACCGACGCTTTACTTGCTAACAAGTGGTAGCGAAGCCGAAGGTTCGGTTGTGATTGATATAGATACGCGACATGGTTTGCCCCGTGGTTGCTGCCCCCATGTGAAACGAGCTCGAGACTTCAGGTTTTGGCCCAGTTGTGGAGTTGTAAGGCGTGACTCTTGAAAACCAAAGAGATTGGTAAGCGCGTGCTCCTTTGTACACGGGCTTGGTGTTGTGGAGTGGGCTCTTGAGGATGTCGCGGAAGAAACTCACACTTGAGGGGGAGATTGTTGGGTGTTCAAGTAAGAGTAATTGTCCTACATCGGATAGAAAGAGACCAAGTGAGTAAAATATAAGTGGAATGGACCCATGTACCCAATTACTTAAGGTTTTGGGTTACTTTGTGGTGTCCTAGCTCACGAGTGTGGATCTCACTTGGGCCTTGTTTGTTTTCTCCCCGATTTGCGAGCTACTCCCGGTGCTTTACTTGCTAACAATGGCCACAAGAATAGAAAAACTGGATGTTGAATAGAGTGACCCTATCCGATCAGAGGAGCAGGGTGTTGAACAGAGTGAACCTGTTGTGGCAGGGGAGCTGAGAGAGACTGTCCAAAGAAAGCAGTCAGTAGCATGATGGAGATCTGATGAGAAAGATTTAATGAAGGAGAAAAAGATCTATTCGTAGACATGGCATCACCAAAGAAAAAAACACTTGTGCACCAAAGAGGAATTGTCGATTTCGGACGGATTTCTGTTGTCAACAGGAGAAGAAGAAAAGCAGAGGAATTGTCTATTTTTTTTTGTTTTTTTGTATGTGTTGCTGTTCTCGATTATTATTATTATTATTATTGAGTCTTGTTTTGTTGTTGTTGACTAGAGAAAAAGAAAAGGTAGAGGAAGGTGGCGACTAAGGAAGAAGAATAGGAGGAGCAATTAGGGTTGGGGTGGTCAACTAAGAAAAAGAAAAGGAAGAAAAGGGGGATGCAATCAATTTATTCTTCTTGCCACAATAAAGAATAAAACGTGTGAAGAAGAAGAAAACAGTCTAACCCTGTAACAGAATTAACAAGCTACCCGAGAACAGTCTGACCCTGTTAAATAGATTTGGAGTACAATGAGAAGGCCTTATGAATGACACAAGAGCACCGGAGGAGGAGGAAGCTGCTGCTGGAGAAGATGAATTTCGTCAACATAGTGTTGACAATTTGGAAGAGAGTTTTTTTTTTGTGTGTGTAAGAAGTCGGCTAAAAAGAGTAGTGATGATTTTGGGTTTTATTTTATTTCTTTGTCGTCGACAGGAGAAGAAGACAAGCAAAGAGGTTTTTTTCTTTTTTTTCTTGGCATGTCGACTATAGAAAAAGAAAAGGGAGGGGGATTCTTTTGTGTTTCTTGTTGTCGACAAGAGAAGAAGACAAGCAAATAGGTTTTTTTTTTGGATGTCGACTAAGAAAGAAGAAAAGGGAGAGGAATTCTAGGGTTTCGGGTTTGGCTCCGCTACCATGTAAACTCTGGTAAACGTTGCGTTTATTATTGATAATCATCAGTCTATTTATACATAATAGCTATGCTATAGAATGACAAGAACACTCTCAGTAACCCTAACCCTAAATACACAGTATTTACTACACAGAATAGATGCAAAATATATATGTATATTCTGCATATCCTATGAGTGGGTGCTTCCCTAGTTTGTTGTTACAGCCTTATACGCACACAATATAAGGCACAAAAGACTAAAGCTTATTGGTCGCCTACCTCAAGCGAACAGAGTGGTTGGATCGAGCTTTTCGACATCAGAGGGAAAAGAATGGATTTTCGTAGCTTGGTGCAATCATTTAGCATACTTAATATGTATCTACTTTTATCAAACGAACACTGGAATCTTGAATTTGACTCATATATAAGAGGTCGTATCAAGTTATTGTTTTGAATTGGTGTATAGACATTCTAATGTTATTTGTTCTCAAAATTATATGAAAAGGAAAAAAAAGTTCTAGTTTACAAATTGGATTAGACCTTTGATATCAAATTCACAAAAACAGGTTTGCCCTTGTCTAGCTAGCAAAAGCTTTTAGCCATTCCTTCTTGTCAATGAGATCCCTCCATTTTTCCGGATGATTTTAACCTTGCTAATACTAATAGAGGGAGGGTATTTCCATTGGCCATATACGGTTACACAACTAATCATAGACTAAATGCAACTTTGATCAGTTTGATACTAGAGGTGACCCTGCTAATGTATTTTTATCTCATAAATGTAAGAAATTAATCTTAAAAATTTCATCCCTTTGTAAATTATGCTTTGAGAAGTAAATTAAATCGTCTCTTGCGTTTCTCAGCCTAAAGTATCCTCCGATTGAATTATGTATTTAAAAAGTTAGTTGTTATGGAGGCAAAATATAGCTTTACTTATCCTATGTATTAAAAAATTCAAAATTATTTACAAAATCAAGAAAACATTTACAACACATTGTAATTGATCCTAATACCAAAAAAATCTAAGAAAAAGAATATACATGTGGAATTATATGTGTTTCAAGGGAAGACCATGTCTTGGCTGTGTAGGTAATATTAGACATACCAAAATAGGGAAATGATTCTTGTGTAGTGAAAAACATGTAGCACAAGTAGACCTGGCAAAACAGGGTATTAACACGACAACCCGACACGAAATTAGCAGGTATAGGTTAGAGATTTTAAACCCGTTTAATTAAATGGGTCGACCCGACACGACACAAAAATTAGCATGTCAGGTGCGGGTTGACCCGCTAACCCGATGGGTACCTGTTTGTGACCCGATTATATTTACGGTATAGGTATTTTACTGATTTAATACAATGCTTAAAGGTCAAAGTTATTAAAATTATCTAAAAATATTTTTATAAATGATTTAAAATATCATTACATTATGATTCTAGAATTTATAATTTTATTTAATATATGAGAAAATCTAATTATATGCCTATTTGCTTAGAAAATACAACCACTTGTGCAAAATAGAAAAATTTTAAACTGATTTTTAGGCTTGCTATATTTAATAGGTAACCCGCGGTCAACCCGAACCCGACACGATAATAAATAGGTTGGACACGACACGACACGATTATTAAATAGGTTGGGTCGGGTTGAAGAATTATATATGATAATTTAAAAAGTTTCCACCCAAACAAACTAAAAGCCCATATCATTAGCCAAGCCAAGCCACACACATACAATCGCCACATGGCCACAACTCAAGCATGATCAGTATAGACTAATAATAGCCACCACGGAAAAACAAAAGGAAAAAAAAAAACCATGCAACTAATTCACCAATAGAACACCCTGGGTATGAATTCCCTGCCAGACGGTGACAACATGGCCCATCCAGTCCTATCACGAACCAGCGGCTGATCGCGACTCTGTAAGGGTAGCAAATTGTGTCCTCCAACCTGGCCTATATTCCTTTATGTTTGTTGGATTTACATGGGTGGGATTTTAAGGCTTTGGGTGCTTCCACGACTACTTTGTTGTCGCACATTGATGATGATAACTAAATAATAGAATGTAGGTAGCATCCATCATTTCAGGACGCGCTGATCTATGAGTTGCACAAAGTTAGCAGAGAGAGCAAACTATAGTAGCATACTTGCTTGGTGCAACGATGTTTGGCAACACTCATGAGCACCAAAATGCAAGGCTACTTGGAGCTCAAACTCATGTGTGGAACCACATATTCAACTTCATAAATTCCATGTCTTTGAATTGTGCAGTCCAATTAGACATACCAGATATCATCCACAAACATGGAAAACCAATGACCGTTCCTGAAATTTCAGTCATACGTAGCACATTTGATACTCAAGAAGTGTCTTTCATTCTAATTATTCGTTTTTTCTTGTTGATGGCCACTAGTGGATTCTGCACAATTGGAACAATGAGGAATGTGTCAAAATTCTCAAGAACTGTAAGGAAGCAATCAAAGGCAAGGAAGGGGGTAAGGTTATCATCATAGATAATCATATGACTATGGAGAAGAGGAAAGGGGATTGTGAGTCAAACGAAACACAGCTCTTGTTGGATATGCTTATGATGATTGTGCTCACTGGTCAAGAGAGAAACGAGAAAGAATGGGGAAAACTCTTTACTGATGCCGGCTTCAGTAACTACAAAATAACTGAAGTTTATCCATGATGCCACGCTTTGAATTTGTGGGCTCCTTGCAGGTGATAATTATATATCCAAGTCGTGATAATCTATCGCATATAAAATAATGTTATGTATCTACGCACTATCTCATATTAATCAATATTCTGGGTCAGAGTCCCACTAGCGTCTGGGTCTACGTTATCAAAAACACATTTATTTCTCGCCAGCCACACTGTAAATCTCGATCCCCCACCACCTGCAAATCTTGCACCATATATAACTTCCATGTGAAACTGCAGGTAAGGAAAATATGACCACAAGTCTCAATAACTTCATTACAAAAAGGGCACATAGCATCCTCTGGTTGTAAAATATTACGGGCAAGAAGTTGGGACCTGGCGCACACCCTATTATTAAAAACAAACCAGAAGAAACTCTCCACTTTAGGAGGAACAAGGGAAAGCCAAACACAAGGGAAGATAGTCAAGGGGAATTGTGCAGAAAGCCATAAGTACCCAGATTGGACGGAGACAACCCCGTCGTTCTGCTCAGTCCAACTTCACCTCACCAATCAAACTAATCATGGTAGAAATATCTTGCAATTCCAATTGAAATGGGGCCTCCTCCAAGTTTGACGCCATGACCAAACATTGGGATACACACAGTAGGAGACTGGTAAATATAAATAGCAATGACAAATAAAACCCATGGCATCAAAAAAAAATGACAAAGAAAACTCAATTAGGAGACTCACCCACCGTATTCAAGTGCACGCTGCGACCCACATTCGGATTATATAGTTGGGGCAAAATTCCGGATATGGAATGGTGAAAAAATGGGTTGAGAAACCCTATAGAGCCAGCAGGGAAGATTATTTAAAATGGGATTGACCATGCACGGCCCATAAGTAGCCCAGCTGCTCTTTTAAGCAATAACGGTCCATTGGACAAGTGGAGAGCTGCATCGATCGGTCCGATTGCCCATATAAATTGTAACTCATCTTTAAAGGAGCCTACACATCGGCATAGAACAGTTGGCTCCCTTACACTTATCTATTTTCTTTTTTCCCGAAACACTCTATCTATATTGTGCCACAACGTTAAGAGGCTGTGAAATGGTTTATGTTTAGGGAATGTTAGACATACCAAAATAGGAAAATAATTTTCTGTGTAAGTGTATTCCTAAACACGTAGCACAAGTAGTGTTTATAGTTCCTACTACCAGTAGTGCGCCATGATACTAACGTACCTATAGTTTAGTAGTACTTTCGTCTAAAAAGCAAAGAGGGATGAGGGATGAGGTTTCCCGTTGGAATCCAACCAAGTAAGAAAAAATAGAATATTGTATATCCATCCAAAGAGTATTTCCACCTCCAACAACTAAAGCCCATACCATAAGCCTCATATATAAAAACCACCAAAACACAACCCTGTCAATCGTCAATTCCCAGCCAGACGGTGACAATATGGCCCATCCAGCCCTATCACGAAACCAACGGCTGAGCACGACTCGAAACCATGGCGAATTGAGACCTCCAACCCTATTCCTTTATGTTTGTTGGATTTACATGGGAGGGATTTTAAGGCTGTGAGTGCTTCCACGCCTACTTTGTTGTAACACATTGAGGATCATAACTATATAATCAGCACGCTATGTATCTATGAGTTGAACAAGTTAACAGCAGAGAGCAAACTATAGTGGCATAGACGTTGCTTGGTGCAACAATGTCTGGCAACACTCATGAGCACCAAAATGCAAGGCTACTTGGAGCTCAAGCTCATGTGTGGAACCACATATTCAACTACATAAATTCTATGTCTTTGAATTGTGCAATCCAATTAGACATACCAGACATCATCCACAGACATGGAAAATCAATGACCCTTCCCGAGCTTACTGATGCTCTTTCTATCCACCCAACTAAAACGAATTGTGTCCTTCGCTTAATGCGGATTTTGGTTCACTCAGGTTTTTTTGCAACAGAAAGCATCAGCCAGCTGCAGACTGACCAAGAAGAAGATGAAGGCTATGTCCTCACAGATGCCTCTTTGCTCCTTGTTAAGGACAACCCTTTCAGCGTAACCCCATTCTTACAAGCCATGCTTCACCCTATCCTGCTAGAACCATGGCATCAAGTCGGCTCCTGGTTCAAATGTGACTCATCAACTCCATTTCATATGGCGCATGGAAGGGAATTGTGGGAGTATGCTGCCGATGAGCCGAAGGTAAACACATTCTTTAATGAAGCTATGCTTGGTGATGTTAGACTGGTGGCAAGCGTGCTACTTAAAGACTGTAAAGAGGTGTTTGATGGACTGAGTTCCTTGGTAGATGTTGCGGGTAACACCGGAAGTTTGGCCAAGATCATAGCCAAGGAATTTCCAAACATGGAATGCATTGTATTTGATCTCCCACATGTGGTTGCTGATTTGGATCGAAGCGAGAACTTGACCTTTATTGAAGGAGACATGTTTGAGGCAATACCACCAGCAAATGCAATTTTACTCAAGGTATGCGCAATTATTATTGTACTTAATATAGCTCCACATAGTTAGTAATGATAACTTTGAATCACATTAAATAGTTAATTGCATCCAAAACTTCCTCAGACCCAATCATAAGTGCTTAGAGTTTAGTACCAACTACCATTGGGTGCAGTGATTGCAATTCTCTTAAACTACAATGTTTAGGTTTCGAGTTTACATAAGTATGTTGTTAGTAATGGTCCCACCATATAAACGGTGATCCATCAAGTTAATGGGAGAGATTAATTCGGTGGCAGGAGACTCTTGTTGCATAAGAACAGAAAAGATGTTTAGAGTTCTATATATTATATGTTCATATGTATTTAAAGATTGTTAGGTTTGAAAATTCTGCGATATACATATATGGATAGCATATTTGACACAGGAGAACTCTATTTCAGTACTCTAATTATTCGTTTTAATTGTGGATGGCCACTAGTCGATTCTGCATAACTGGAACGATGGGGAATGTGTCAAAATTCTCAAGAACTGTAAGGAAGCAATCAAAGGCAAGGAAGGGGGTAAGGTTATCATCATAGACATGGCTATGGAGGTCAAGAATTCGGATTATGAGTCGAAAGAAACACAGCTCTTCTGGGATATGCTGATGATGATCTTGCTCACTGGTAAGGAGAGAAACGAGAAAGAATGGGCAAAACTATTTACTGATTCTGGATTCAGTAACTACAAAATAACCCCTGTATTGGGTTTAAGGTCAATTATTGAAGTATATCCATGACAAGCTATGAATTTGTAGGCTCTTTATTCTAATGCAGTGCAAGTTGTAATAATCTATCGCTTATAGAATAATGATATGTATCTATGTTGATAAAAAAAAATGTTATGCATCTATTTGTTTTTTTTTTTTTTTGTCGGAGTATCTATTTGTTGATGACCTCAGTTTACTTTCTTTTTAATATTAATAAAAAGTGGCCTCTTGCTCGAATGCAGCCACTCATTGTCCCACCGACCGTATTTTAGCCTGAATTTGTGGTGGGCTTTCAGTGCAGCTGCCGTGTTATGGCAGATCCTACATGAGTGATGGAGACCATTGTACTACCAAAAACCGGTAGTGTGAGAATCAAACCGGATCAACTGGTTCAATTGGGTTAATCGCGTTTTCATGGGTTGTTTAGAAGATGTGGTCAGACTCGCGGGTTTTCAGGGTTTTTATAAATTGGGTGAACCCATCCCGGGTCAACTTGGGTATGATTTTTTTTTTTAATATTTTAATTTTATGCATAGTTAATATTTGTTAATTTACTTTGTTATTATACTGCGTCCAAATCCATGTAAAAATAGTTAGGTTCATAATATTTTTCTATTTTTTCATTACTAGTATTTTATAAATACTAGAAATATTAATTTATGGTCCGACCTCGGTTACTCCCAATTGAACCATAAGTTTTATGAACCCTCCTCTCCTCGGTTACTCCCAATTTATGGTCCACTTCGGAATCAACCAGAAATTAACTTGAAGAGACTAGAAAACTTGTTCGGTCATTGATCAACTGATATTGACCGGCTGTGGTACGAGTTTGAAAGTACTCATATAAATCCAATTCACACAAAATAACAGACGTTGTGTCCTTTCATGGTCTCCCACCATTAGCAAAAGAAAATTGTATTGTATGCCATGTGAAGCAAATTGCATGACTGGGTATAGCAATGATTCACCCAACTTGACCTCAATAGGGAAAGCAAATGGGACCGTTTACAGGGACTTCAGGGGGAATCTCTGAACTGGAAAAGGAGATGGAGATAGTTTTGTCCCTATGGTGCAGGAAGGGGATATTTGGGCCCTCTTGGAGATTTTGAAAACAGGAGTGGCGAGTATTCCTCCTGATCTTTGGAGATCCAGATATATATAAAAAATTATCCCTAACTGAGTAGTATATATCTTAATATTAAAATAAATTTTTAATTATTTATTTAGTTTTTATGTTTAAATTATTTTTTAAAATAGAAAAGTAAAATTTTTATCATGCTGAGCTTTGTGTTTGTAGCTTCTCCATCTGTTTTTTTTTTTCTTGATTTCTTTGGATTTTTACATAGATCACATCCCAATTTAAGTCCTGTTTGGTACCATTTCAGTTTTTAAGTTTTTGGTTTATCATAAACCAAAATGGGTTTATTGTTTTGGTTTTTATTTTTTAGGGTTTAAGGTTTAACATTTTAGTATTTTAGATTTAAAGTTTATGGTTTGGAGTTTGGGACTTTAGGGTTTAAGGTTTAAGATTTTAGAGTTTAAAGATTAAAGTTCAGTGTTTAGGTTTAGAGTTTTAGGGCTTAAAGTTTGGGTGTAGGATTTTAGGGTTTGGGATTTAAAATTTTAAGATTTTTTAGGATTAAGGATTTAGGGTTTAAAATTTTTAGATTTTTAGGGTTAAGGATTCAAGATTTGGGTTTAGGGCTTAAAATTTTTAGATTTTTAGGGTTAAGGATTCAAGATTTGGGTTTAGGGTTTAAAATTTTAAAGGTTTTTAGGGTTTAAGATTCAGGTTTAGCGTTTAGAATTTTAGGGTTTAAAAGTTTAAAGATTTTTAGGGTTCAGAATACATAGTTTGGGTTTTTGGTATAGTTTTGAGTTTAAAGTTTTTTGATTTTAGAGTTAATTTGTAACCCAGAAACCAAAACACAAAAACCACTTTTTATGGTTTCTTTAAATTTAGATTTTATTGCCACTTGACGCTTAAAAAAACGAAAACCAAACTGTCTAGCCAAATATGTTTTTAGTTTTTTTTAGAAAAAATAAACCAAAAACCAAAAACTGCAACGATACCAAACAGGCCCTTAGTTTTGTTCCACGAAAGTTTTTTTTTGTACATTTAAAACATTCATTATTTTGTTCATAAATTTATAGTAAACCATGTCAAGTGACCCTCCTCCCTCGAGTAAAAAGTTCATAACATAAGCACTTACTATTATTAGAAAGAGGCTGGAGATTCGAACATGCATGCGACAATTTGGTCATAATAATTCTACTATCATCTCAAATAATCATTTTAAAGTTTATGTTGATACTTTACGTGCGAACCTCACACAAATATTGTAACCTATGAACCAAATTGTCACACTAATTGCAAGGCCTAACTAAAAGGGGTTATTGTACATTTTAGTACTGAAATTTAGTTTTCTCGACTTTTAGTCACTACTATACAGTAACTGCAGCTTGTTCTATATATAACTGGTTAAAGATGGACATTTAATCTCAACTCAATATGGCCAATGAGAGTATACTATGATTTTTCTACTTTATACTATCTCACATCCATGATTCAAAAGTTTCTGCAACAATAGTGAGCGCATTAGAAAAAATTGATGGAGCTCACAAGTGAACAGAGCGTGAATGAAATCCTTCAAGCACAAAATCATGTGGCCAATCACGCATTCAACTTCATAAACTCCATGTCCTTAAGATGTGCAGTTCAGCTGGGGATACCAAACATCATTCACGGAAATGGCCAACCCATGCCAATTTCTCAGCTAGTTGCTTCATTACCAATCCACCCAACCAAAGCTCAATACGTTCATCGTCTCATGCGTCTTCTGGTCTATTCCGGCTTCTTTTCAGTTCAAGAAGGGAGTGAGTCTAGCCATGAAGAATGTTATTCCCTTACCCTAGCTTCCCGTCTCCTACTCAAGGACAATCCCTTGAGCATGAGACCCTGGTTGCTCATGGTGCTTGATCCTGTTATGCAAAAGCCTTGGAATCATTTGGACACATGGTTCCAAAATGATGATCCCACAGCATTTGCTACTGCTCACGGAAAGTCACTATGGGAATGTGCAGGACAGGATCCAAGATTCAATGATGTCTTCAACCAAGCTATGGCAAACGACAATATTTTTGTCAGTCGAGTGGTGTTTAGCGAATGCATGGAGGTGCTTGATGGTGTGAAAACACTTGTGGATGTTGGTGGAGGGACAGGAGCTATGGCCACGACCATAGCTGAAGCATTCCCCAATATGGAGTGCTTTGTGTTAGATCTCCCACATGTGGTTGCTGACTTGCATGGCCCCAAGAACTTGAAGTTCATTGGAGGGGACATGTTTCAATCCGTTCCACCTGCTGATGCTGTTTTGTTGAAGGTATGGTTCAATTTCTAAAACTTCAGAGTTGGTTTTGTAATTGTATATACTTGGACGTGTTAACTCTGTTGGTTTCCAATGAACCATATCAAGCAGAAAAACACATACAAGGTCGATCAACATTAATACACAAAGTGTCGCATTAAAAATTCGACAAAAAAAAAGTGTCACATTAAAAAAGATAATAACGGATCTTTTGGTGTGCTCCAAACAAAAGAAATATCATAAGCACAATTGCGTAGCTTGGATTCTGAATGTACTTCTTTATCTCCATTTTTTAAAATATCTCGACTTAATTGTCTGCACACTTAGGAACCCATCATTTAAATCACTCTTAGAGTAATAATGAGCAAAAGTGGTTTAGAGCCTCAACCATCAACTTAACTTTTTGGTTGCTATAGTCACTTTAAATGGTAATGGAGTTATTATGACCAAACCGTCACACATTTGAATTCCTATATATGCCTCCCTTTCAAAGCATGTTGAATTAAAAAGCACACAAACTATAAATGAGCCTATACAAATTTCATGGTCAAGAGAGTTTGAATTAGGAGAGAGTGTTAGAATAATAAAAGAAGAAAAATAATACTATGGCATCCATCATCAATTTAAAATATATTACGTACATATACAAACCTGCCGACACTCAGCATCATGCTTGTACTTGACATGTTCACATCCCCTCGTGTTTTTTTTTTTTGTATCAATTTTTTTTCTTTGTACTTGGTACTTTTTTTTTATATGACATCCCCTCATGAATTAAACTCATGCTTGTCGGCCATCAAAGAGAGTCACATCCCCCCATGAAATGCACGCCCTGATTGGTGCACATAGCGCATTACGAGTTGCTGATAATCAATCAATCAAGAGAGTCACATCCCCCCATGAAATTAGTGTTAGGCAAATTCCTTTATTGCATCCAAAATTCAGTATCAAGTTAGACCAACTCTAATCTATTTTGGGATCACACGAGTTTGACTAGTAATTCCATGTGATAAAAATTGGGAGAACAGTACATATTGCATAGTTGGAGTGATGAAGACTGCGTGAGGATACTTGTGAAGTGCAAGGAGGCAATTTTGAGTAAGGGCAGCCAAGGAGGAAAAGTCATAATCATTGAAATTGTCATGGGAAACCAAGATTTGGCTGAAAAATCTTATGGATCAGAACTCTTCATGGACTTAGAAATGATGGCAATCGTGGAAGGTCAAGAGAGAAACGAAAAGGAGTGGGCCAAACTCTTCTTTGATGCAGGTTTCAGTGACTACAAGATCAACCAAATACTTGGAACAAGAGCTCTCATCGAGGTTTATCCTTGATAGCCTCTTTATGTTCAATAATGCAGCTACAGTTAATGTGTTTGCTTTCATTGAGGATCATTGCTGGTGGATTCACAATTGTCCAAACTGGACTACTTTTAATATTACTATCATCGATCCGTTTGATGTTAATTTGTATATGTTTTGAAGCGCGCTTTCTATGCGTATATAGTATCAAATCTAGCTATAATTTGAAACACATGGTGAAATTTTTTTAAAAAAATTAAGGGGTTAAACACTTTTATGCTCCTTAAGTTTCTCATCCATCACAGCATATATCTCAGAGTTTTTGTATCCCCTTTATATATCCCATGTTTTTCTTTCATTTTTTGTTGCTAATATATTTTATTAAGGATATTTGTTAATTCCTTTATTTTGTCCCGTTTCATTGAAGTTTTGCATGTAAAATGATATGCTTTTAGTACATTGGTTAAATGAATTGCTCAATTGCTTTATATATATATATATATATATATATATATATATATATATATATATATATTCTGGATTGGGATATAATTTTTGTATTATATTGCGATATCTTTTTGGAATTGGATTGCTATGATTTTGTTTTCAACAAAAATAAATGTTGACGGAAATAGTAACGGAATTATAAAAAGGATGTAGAGACCATATTTGTGACTACTCCAATTGTGACGGGATTTCCATCACGCTGTATTTGGTCGTGATTTTCGTCACACTGTATTTGGTCACATTTTCGTCACAGTTTTTTGGTCACGATTTTCGTCACAGTTTTTTTTGGTCACACATCTTGTCGCAAATGTTGTCACAAATGTAATTGCAAAATCCGTCACAAATAAATTGGTGGCAAAACCCCTCACAACCTCATTTGCTACTTCAATTTAGAGATCAATTTATTTAGTCAGAAAATGAGTTGCAAATAAGATTAGTGACCGGTAAAAAAGGTGGCAAACTTGGTTGGAAAACAACCTTTTTCTAATAGAGTACCCCAAAATTTATTTTTTACGTTCCTTCTGTGTACCTTGGCCATCTCGATGGGACACTAAGCGTGGCCATCTGCTGGTAGCCCACATAGCACTTAACTCATCTTTAAGAGGCATAGCCACAGTTGGCTTCCTTACACTCTATCTAGATGGTACTGTGAAATGGTTTATGTAGAGAAGGGTAGGCACACTTAAATAGGGCAGTGAATTTCCAAACATGCAAGACAAGTTTTGCATATGCGAACCTTCCATTTTTTGTCAATAAGAATTAATCATTATAAGTACTCATTAACTCCCACAGTGTGGTTCGGCCTTCAACTCTATCAGAGCCTTTCCCCTGCTGGAATTCTAGAAAACAGTAGACATAGAATCCAATGTTATGGCAACAGACACACCTCAATTCATGCATATACATATGCAGAAAAATGAAACGATTAGAGGAAATTAAAGTTAGGCACAATTTTTCTTTCCAATCAAGTGTGTATCACCTGTGTTCATCCCTAGTTTTGACTATAGGTATATACTAGTGAGATACCCGCTCTTTGCTGCGGGTTTCTTAGCTTCCTTCCGTATTTGTTTTAGATATGACTTTTCCAAAAAGTTGACAAAATCTATAATGCGTTAAAGAAATCAACAGAATGTCCTAGCTAGCAAGGTGAAGCCATTTGTACCACTCAAGGATTCTTTTTTTTTTGTCTGCAAGCATGACATGCATACATGTTAACGGACACAATATTAACATTTTTTGATGCTAGACACAATATTAACATATTCCAATAATAGTATGATGTTAAATACTTTAACGATATAAATAATAATATCTTTCAGCATAAGTAGATATAAATGTAAAATGCAAGGCAAAGATGGGTTTACAAGCTCATGGTTGTATTAGAATGGGTTTGACCTTGTTCGGTCCATATGTACACCCGCTGCTCTGCTGGTATCTATAGAAACAAAATCAGTCTATTAATTTTTAGCTTAAAAACGTTTAGTTTCTTTATTTTGCCTACTCTGAATCTTCATTAAAAAAAATATTATCCTACTAATTATAGAAGTCCAAAAGATCTAGACATCTAATTAATTGATTTGATCTAGTCAATAAAATCTTGAAATTAATCCTTTTTCAGAATACAATAAGTTTTTTTTACTCGAAACAAAATTTATTTTCTAAACAAATCTAATAACCGGCATTTCCTCCACCCAAAAATTCCCTTCTTTTTTTAGTTTCTTTTTTTTCCAAGTTTCAATCTTTCATAAATTATTTAGGTTTATCGGTTGTTATAATTATTCTCTTTTATTTTTATTTTTCTTTTATTTTTATTTAATTTTATAAATTGTAATAAATAAATTTATAAAATATCCAATTTTAATTTTCAATGTCTCTTATTAATAGGTAAGTAGATTAAGATAAGTAGGAAATTTTAATCTCTTTTAAATTGTGGTTAGAAATCAAATCTTAGTGACTTAATGTAACTCATTTAATTTCTAGTTTAAGTTTGCATTTATAATTTTTTTAATGGTTTAGTTAATATATACCAAAAATTTCTGGATATCACGTAATGACCAAAAGTCGTAATTTGATGGGCTATGAATTATTAATTACATTACATTTCTAAAGATGTATTCGATCGCATTGAAAATAAGCAAATTATCTACCATTTTCAAAAATATGTGAATACATAATAAGCAACTACAGTATTTTTAATATTTTATAATATAATTTTTATATCTATTTATTGATTAGGATGATTATTTATAGTTTAGTTTTTTTTTTGCCTATACTGGAAAATATTTCTGAATCCGCCACTGCTGGTAGCCCACATAAATGTAACTCATTTCTAATTAAAGTTACCTACACAGCCATAGGCAGTAAGCTTCCTTACACACTATCAATGTAGTACCACCAAGTATTAGGGATAGTAGCTGGGCGGATTTCTAGCGGGTAGAGAAATCTCCGCGACCTAAAGTACTCACAGGTTTGGCTTCAACCAATATGGACTAAGCCTTCACGAATTCTCATTTACGCTGAAAAGTTCCATATGGAATATTCACTCAAGTTTGGTGATGAGGATCGAATTAAGATTGGTTAAAACAAGAGTCTAGATAACCCCGATGGGTTAGATCAATTGGTCGGAGTTGTTCTAGCTTAACCAAGGGATCTCGTGTTCAAGTCTTGGGAACGCAGCACTCTAGGGGGCTAGTGGCGCTAACCTTTATGGTTCTAATCATGCCATGAGTTAGATTAGTCTGGGCCCGTTGTTATCCCTTAAAGGTGGGTTGGCCTAGGACACCAGTGCGAAAGAAAAAAAAAAAGAAAACAAGAGTCTAGATACAAAATAGAGAAAAAAAGCCTCTCATCAAGCAGCATTTATAGAATTCTAAAAAAAAATTACTAAATACCATTAGTAGAGATAATGAATCCAATATTGTGGTCAAATGTAGTTACCTAATTTAAATGTGAAGTCATGCTTTGGGACATATCTAAATGATATGTTTGTTCTAGGCATATGCACATATAGATATGCAGGAAAATATATAAAAGAATGGAGCAAAGTTAGCCACAATTTTTCTCTCCAATCAAGTGACTCTTAAACCCAATAAAGAATAATACCCACCATTGCAGCGGCGGATCGAGGTTTTCTGTAACAGCCCGGGTAATTTTTACATTTTACCGGTACTGTATAAAGTTTTTATACAGTTTTTACCATTAAAATTAATCTTGGGTAATTAATTTATGGTAATCTCTACATCGGATTCCGAAACCGAGCCCTGTCCCACGTTCGAGATTTTTCTGCGGATTTTTCGGACCAAAGTTGGAATTTTTCGGGTCCAGGAATCTTCAGAAAAGTCAGGTTTATCCTCGAGTTATCGGACCATAAATAAAGCTAAGGGGGTATTATAGTTATTTTCTGGTCCGGACGGGACACGCTTCACATGCTGCACAGTATTGGGGCAGCTGCCGCCTTTTCTTGTGAAGCATGTGAATTTCTTGTGACCCGTGTGTTGCCAGTGCTTAGCTCGTGCTTTACCAGTGGATTTTTGTTCTGCCAGACTACTAACCCATTGCCGCCATACCTTCCTGCAAAACACCTGCAAACCATCTCCTGCATACACAACCTTAGAAAAATGCAAAAGAAAGAAAAAAAAAAGAAAACACCCAGCCCAAGACGTTGCCGTTTAGGGAACAACCCCATCTTCCCCTCCTCTCTTCTTTTTCTCTTCTCCTCTCCCCGTGGCCGAGCCACCACTGGCACCACACTCCACCGAAACACCACCTTCACCCAAGACCACCTCGCCACCAATCGCCACCACCCTCCTCTCCTTCTCCTCCTCGCTCGTACGTTGTCGCTGCATAGCACACCGTCGCCGCCCGAGTTGCCGTCGCTGCAACTTGTCCTCGTGTCGTCTTCTTCCCTCACGGTCAGCAGCCGGCGGAACCAAGTCACGACCGCCGCCACCCTCTTGTCCGATCTCTCCGCTCGCGCCGCCTCCTCTGCTGCTCGCCTTCCTCCTGCCTCGCGTGTCGCCGCCTGCACTGAACCCGGGAAGGCCATCGGGTCTTGAGGTTAGCGACCCGACCTCAACGGGTCAGGCCATGGGGCTGAGCTGGTGCTGGGCCGCGCCTTGGCACGGGCCCGTGTTCTCGGTCTGTGTCCTGGCCTGGACCCTGGTGCCTGGGTCCCGTGGGCTGGACATGTTGGGCTGCCAGTTTTGGTTCATGGGCTGATAGTGCTGGCCCAATCGTTTAAAAAAAAAAAGAAAGAGAAAAGAAATTCTAGAAAGAGGGAAAATGGGGGATAAAAAATATAAAATGGTTTATAATTTTGGGAAATAAATATAATTATGGAAAAGAGTCATAATCTGGAAAATAATATAGAAACTAAAAATAAATTATACCTTGGTTATTATTGTGGGGAAAAAATAATAATAAATAATATTTATTTTAGAAAATAAATATGGAAAGGGTATTATCAAAATAAGTATTATACCGGAATAATATCCGGGCATAAGTATGATATATTTTTGACACATGGATAATAAATGGTGGATTATGATGATAATAGAGAAATAACCCGGGGAAGTAACCGAGACGAGTTTGTATTTAAATTTGCGGTATACAGTATTAGCATGACATTTGCATATCACTTATGTGTGCATATTATTTGATTGATATAGGAGTTGATAACGAGCAGATACCTGAGGAACCGGACTTGGAGTCTGTTGGCCATTTCCAAAATTGATAATCGGCTAAGGTGAGGAAGGATAACCTTGGATATGTGCCCTAATACTGTGTATGTTTTTGTTGTTTGAATGAACTGCTGAGATGATCATTGTTAGTTATTTGATTGCTATAGAATGTTGTTGCTGTTGTTGGATTATGATTGGTCTTGTGGATATTGTGTTGAGATTAATGTTGATTTGATAACTGTGAATATTTGATGTTATGAGTCTGTTGATGGTTCAGTCTGAGGAATAACTTGAGATAGTAGGAAGTTGGATACATGAGGATAGAATATTGGAATTGGAACTGAATTTGAGATAATGATTTAATTGTCACGTGGAAAGTAGTGGTACGACTAGATGGTTAGAGGCTAGTTCTGTGGTGTCATGGCCGGTTTGGTTTGGATGTTGGGGATGTTGATTCCGGATGATTTGGATATTGGGATATTGATCCCGGATTGGTTGTTATTGGGATATTGATCCCGGATTGTGTTTTGGCCTGGCATCCAGAATTAGTTAATAACCAGGTACGACCCTAGCTTGTCCAGTGACAGAGGCCCGAAAGATAAAATTGGTAATAATAATAAATATTCTTTTGGTCTTGGTTCAGTTGTGTTATGGTAGATTCCTTGTGTTGTTTTTGCCTGTATTTACTTCGAAAGTATTATGGTTGCCTGCATATCTCTGTTTATCCTTCTTCGGTGAGCACTTCGGACTCACCCCTCACCTGCGGGGTTTCATCTCGTAGGTTAAGTTGTTTCGTAGTTCAGGTACGACGTTCGATGGTTGCTGCTTTCTTCTCCACCTGACTCCAGATCCATACCTCCGCTGCATGTGCATATAAGACTTCCGCCGCTGTATATTATATGTGTTGCTGTGTTGCTGCTTTTCCTAATTTTCCTATGATGATGCGGTACCATATGAGTTCTGTTGCTGTTGTTGAGGATGTGGCTTGAATATAGGTCCCCGAGTATGGGTGACAATTGTATTATATGGATTGCTGTTGTAAAATACTTGCGAGTTATACTGTATTCCCTATCAATAAGAATAGTTTCGGCACGTGTTTACTGTATCTGGTAAATACGGGTCGGGGCGCTTCATTTTCAGTGTAGGAAAATAAATAAAACTACGTAAAATTATATAAACAATTCAGTTTAAATAAAAATTTTAGAGTCAAATATTAAAATTAATTTAGTATTATAATTATTTATATTTTTTTGGTAGATTAATTACGTACAAATTGTTAATGCACGTTTGGATTATTGGGATATATAATGTGTTTACTATATTTTTTGATGAGTCAATATAATGGGCCAAGGCAATCTCAAGCCCTTATGTATTGGACTAAATATGTTTTCCAAGCCCATTAATTTTCTCTCCACACACTTAAATGATATGATGCTGTTTTGAATAAAATCAGGACGTTTGTTTTTGAAACTCACAGTACACTACAACAAATTCATTCTTTGGGGACATTTTTTATGATGACGTTCTGGAATACGTCTCCTAAAATGGTTTTTTGGTGACAAAAAATGGATAATATGTCACCAATATAATTTTTTTTGTGACGAAGTCAATTCATCACAAGTAATGAACATTTTGTCTCCAAAAGTATCATTTGGTGACAAAAATCATAAGCGTCAACCTAATTCGTCACTAATAAATTAGAGCAAAAATTTTTTAACGCCAAGATATGGAGGAAAAATTTAGTGACGAAATGAATTACTTAAACTACGAATTATAACACGTCACCAATCATTGGATTATAGATGACGCACTTTATACATCACTATACAATAAAAACCATGGGAGACATAATATTTTCGTCTCTTTTTTATTAATTTTGGGGATGTCACCCTAACTCGACACTAATAAATTAGAGCCAAAACTTTTTGTAACAGCCCGAGTAAAATTTTGGATTTTTACCGGACTGTAAAAGTCTATTTACCGTGATTTACTGTTGAATTAATCTTGGGTAATTAATTCAAGGTAAATCGGGAGTCGTTTTTCGAAACCGAAGGTTTTCCCGCGCTCGTGATTTTTCCGTGGATTTTTCGGAACTAAGTTGGTATTTTTCGGGTTTTGGAATTTCTCGGAAAATCACACCGGAAAATAACTAAGGAGGTATCAGTTATTTTCTGGTCCGGATCGGACCCGCTTGCATTATTGATATCACAAGGGTAACAGTAATTTTTCAGTTTATAAAGGAAGGCAGCCGGAGGAGAGGAAGAGAAGAAGAGAAAAAAAGGAGAGAAAAAAAAGGAGAGGGAAAAAAAAGAGAAGAAAGAAAAAGAAAAAAAATGAAAAAAAAGAAAGAAAAAAATAGAAAAAAAAGAAGAAAAAAGAGAAAACAGAAAAAAAAACCGAGAGAGGAAAAGGAAAAAAAAGAAAAGGAAAGAAAAAAAGAAGCAGAAAATAAGAAAAAGAAAAGAAAATAAGAAAAACAAAGAAGAGAAAATAGAGAAAAAGAAGAAAATGGAGGAAATGGTTTTTGCACAGTACCGTCACCTTCGTTGCTCCGCCCGGTTACTGTACACCTCGACGCGTCTCCGGCCTCCTCTCGACGCACCGCCGCCACCTTGGTGTTCCACACGCCGTCGCCGACCTGATGTCGCCTCCCCCGTCGCCATCTGCCGCCGGACGCGCACAGGAGAGCCGTTGACCCGTGACAGACCCGGCGGATCTGTCCTCCTCGCGTCTCCCGCCTCCTGCCGGCGACGCCGTGTCCAGTTGCCGCCGCCCTCGCGCCGCCCTTCGTCCGCCGCAGATGTTGTTGAGGTCGCTCGCCCTTCCCCGCGCCTGCCGTCGCACCGCAAGCGTCGAACCCGAGGTGAGCAACCCGATTTCTTCAAGGATCCGTCCGATTGTATCCGGGTCGCGTTTGACCCGTCATGTTTCTGGGTTGTCTCATTTGGGTTGGGCTGGATTTGTGTTGGGCCGGGTCTTGGGCGCGGGCCTGTGCTACGGGCCTGCTGCCTTGGTCTGGGCCGACACTATTCAAGCCCAGTCCGTTTTAATTTTAAAAAAAAAACTATAATTATATATATTTTTATTATATTCTGGAATTCAATTTTTGGAAAAAAATATATAGTTATTTTGAGAAAAATATGGACGATTAGATTCTGGTATTTTTGTGAAAATATAAATATATTTACTTAGTTAAATAGTTAAGTTTTGTTTTGGAAACTATTATTAAATTGGAAAAAAATATAGGTAACTTGAAGTTAATTTCTAGAAATTTATATGTATATTATTTTGGCTGGAAAATTATTATTGTGGTATATGTATATGTACATGTATTTGGAAAATTAAAGTTAATTATATTTTGTGTTGGAAAATTAAATTGTAAATGTATTTAGAAAAAGATAAACACTATATGTATTTTCTGAAAATTATAAATAGATTATTATTTTTCTGGAAATTATAGTAATTATTATTTTGGATAA
>JAKUCV010000692.1:0-19242 GCA_028386065.3 Turnera subulata
GTAATTTATTCATAAGAAGGAAAAGTACGTGGGAAGATGGTGAAGATGGGAAGATGGTCAAACATAACAACAATCTGCCACAAGGTTACTAAGAAATAAGGTAGTCTTCGATGCTACTGACCCGGACTGGGGTAAGGCTTTTGAACTCATACTGTTACGATCGTTGAACTGGATTAAATCTTGTAACTCTGATTTCCCATTTGAGTTTCCGGCTGTAGTTATTTGTTCAGATAGCTTTAAAGCGTGGCAGGGCCCTAGTTGTAGATTTATGCTTGTATAAGGCCCTTGGTTGGTTTCTGTAGCTTGCCTGTACGCAGGTTAATTGTCATCGTTCTGATGACCATTGTCCTGTGCTTGGTTTTTCTTTTCTATTATTTCAATAAATGAATTCGTTTCTCATCAAAAAAAAAAAAAAGGAACAAATTTCTCCACTTACCAGGTGCGGCCATATCAAAAGAATCTGGGAATTGTTGATGGACGTTGCCTTAGTGGTAGTAGGAAGGCACCTTCAAGAAAAAATTCATTAGGTTGGAATCCTTCTACTAACTTCATTTCTTTGGACCTTAAATTGCATGAATAAACTAGGCTCAAGGCCGGATAATCATAATCAGCAAAGCAGACAGTATGCTCATCATTGGGGTCCAGATATAGAGCATATAGTTTTGGATGGTCAAAATTCAACTGTCGCCACAACCTGTCGTCATCATAAACAACATCCCTCCAATAAGCCTCACTCTTGAAGCTCCACTGTCCTCTGCGATGCTCCTCCACTTCGTCACTATCACTGTTTGCTCCGCCGTAATCCTCCTCCTCTTCTACTTCTCCTTCTTCCATCTCTTCCTCCTCTTCTATTTCTCCTTCTCCCTCCACCTTTTCCCCTTCTTCCTCATCTTCTTCTTCCTCCTCTTCTACTTCTTCTTCTTCCTCGTTTTCTTCCTCCTCTTCCTCCTCCTCTTCGTCATATGTTTTACCCTTGGCACTCGATTTCCCACTCTGGTAATCCTCCAATTCCCAAATTCTCAGAAATCCATCTTCTAGAGTGTCAACGTTGGTCCTACCAAGGTGAGGGCAAGATATCTGCATTAACCTCAAAGAATCTTGATAAACCCCAAATGCTATACTAGTGACGGGTGAAATTGAATCATTGGGCAAGTAATTATATTGCACAGTTCTGGCTCCAACAAATCATAAGCAACATTACTTCTCTTATCGCACAGCGGAAAAACAGTGCCTTTCCATTAAAAGGAATCTCGGAAACCAGGGAACGTGTGGAGGCAAAAGCAGAAATTGTGGTTGTAAGGATCTAAGACCTTCAGCTCTCTCCACTGTTTCGTCTCCGAGGAGAATACCTCTGCTGCGAACCAGGATTCAAACCCGTCCGGCTGGTGAATCCGAACCACCTTGAAATTTTTCTCATCCCACATTAGACCGACCACTACATCTCTGGAGCTGTAAACAAAGGGTTTGTGGCGTTGAACGTGCTTGTATTCGTCGGGCAGAGGGAGAGGAGGGAGAGCCACCCACTGCTTCGTTAATGGATTGCAACGGTAGTAGATCCCTTGCTCAAGATTCGTAGGGTGACACAAGAGTAAGTCATTGTATGATGCTGCAATCCGAATGGAGCCTGGCTTGAAGCAAGGCAGAAACTCTAAATTAAATCCTGATGTGGATCTGAAACGTTTGAGGTGATGTTCCATGGAGTTAGACTCTCCAGAGCTATCGAAACAGTTGAGGAGTAAGGCAAAGGGTACATAGAGGCGGTCATCCAGAGACCTAAGGAAAAAGGGAGTGGAGATCAAGGAATACCAATGCTTGGAGACTAGCTGACATTGAATGGCATATTTCAATGAGGGTAGTCGTTGTAGAATCTCTATCAATAAGGAATCATCAAGATCATGGATGGAAGATGGTGTTCTAGAGTTGCCTACTGCCATTGTTGGCGGCGGCTGCAACCACTTGGATAGGGTAGAATGAATAAACAACCCTGTACTGATAATAGGGTTAGGGTTCTTGGTTTTAAATCGTAAGAATATTAAATGGCAAAATTCAGGCCTTGCTTAGAAGTCGGTTGAAGCCAATTTGGTCCATACCTAACTATGGGGTTAATCTAACCATCGGGTAGTTAAAGTTGCTTCAGACCCATATAACATCCCTGGCGGCCAGGTCCATACATATGGCAATTTTTTTTTTTGGTATTTTTGACAATTTGATTCATTGATTGCTAATCAAACAGAATAGAATGACAACTTTGTGTGTTATCCATTGACTGCTAACTAAACAGAATACACTGACGAGAACAATAAGCAGGCGTGAAAAAACTCCAAAGTACGTATTAGTAGAGGAAACAGTAGGGAATAATTAAGAATCGGAGAAGAAACATTTGCCTATCTCTATGATTCATGGCATATTAAGACAATGGAGGAATTCTTGTAGGGAAGCTCCTCAATGCTATCTGGAAGGAACCTCTTACTACTTTTCTAAACTTTCTATAATTATATTTGTCCCCTACCCCACACTTTGTGGCAAAAAACCAAATCCACACTTGCACACTTAGTTTCACTGAGGAAGACGAAAATTGGTTTCAGGCGACCTACCAGTTTATACACTTGTAACTGCTTAGAGGATGAACCAAGACCCCTCACATTCCAGGAAATCAAATTAAACATAAGCAACAAGAAGTGACACTTATCTGCAACCCAGACTTCTATTCGGCAGCTCTCAGCTTCACCCACTCGAACGCTTCGCTGGTAATCATTGCATCAATAAGAGCGTCAGTCTCTGGTACTCTGTTGCTTCTATCCCATCCTACAATATCCCCAACTCGATTTGTCTCTTCTATTTCTACTGCAGCGTAAGACACTAGCACCTTGCTACTTGTACTACACTCACCAGAGAATCCCTTGCTACCGTCGATGACTCGTCGATTAATTCTACAGATATCTGAATCAGATTCTAACTGCTTGTTTATAGGTATGGGCCCAACAATCCCATTATCGTTGATATACTTGGTCTTCTTAAATCTATAGACCCCGAAATTTTTCAGGACTGCAAGGACTTGTCGCTCAACAGCAACGTTGAAGGAAGAGTGTTGTCTATTTGTGAGAAGTGGAGAGTAGGACACACTCCACGAGGATGGGGTGTTGTCTGAAGAGGAACGAGATGACACCACAGTACTGATTTGTATTGGTGAGTAAGGAGGTGGTGTTTTGGGCTGAGAATGGGCACTGGATGGGGTGGTGGTATGGAACTAATGGGAATGGGCTCTCAAGATTAGCTCTTTGGGATGGGCCGAACCAATAAGAGCAGCCCCGGACACCAAAATCAGTGTCAAGTTGCGTGCTAAGGTTAGTGTATTTGGGGAAGAGAGACGCATGTGGGGAGACATTGTCTGTCATGGGAATGTTTTTTGCCACACTGGATATATGCCCATCTTCCTTGGAACTAAGGTTAGTCGCCTCGGAAGCAATAAACAAAAAGGAGCGTGTATGACAAAGTGGTCGTGTCTGCACATCCTGTCTACCCGACCTTGTGATAATTGGCCGTAATTCAAACGGGTCACCAGATGACGACGTTGCATTACTGATGGGTTTACTGGGTTATGTGCAGGTGGCTGATGGGTTGACGGTGGCCCATCAGGGCTTTGTTGAGGCTGTTGGTGATCCCCACCGGCAGGAGCACTCCCCTAGAGAGATGACGAACTCATAGTGAAGATAGGTTTGGATCGTTCCCAGTCCAACGGATCATATTGAGATTCTGCTATGCTAATTATAAAACTTTTATCTCCAATCTTTACCGCTAAATCCTTGTTGATAAAAGAATTAACGCTTGTCAAAATCAGGACCTCTGCTACATCCATGCGCACCAAACTTTTGGACTCAGAACTCCAGTCCACCATTGAACCAAACCCGGATACAAGAAGCCGAAAGAAATCCTTAGACCAGGCTGAAGGAGAAGTACCCTTAACAAATACTCGGTATAACCTATAGGTTGTAGCATCTCCATCACGCCACTGCCTGAACGACGTGAATAACTGGTTGAACCAGGTGGGCTGATTCCCACACGTCTCGTTCAAATCTGCCATAGACTTAAACCTGAATAGAAAAGACACTCCTTCAATGGGGATAACATTACTCACCGGGCTTTCGTTAACAGGAAACAGATCAAGAAGGTCCTGGAAAGGCATAGGATTCTTCAGGACTCTTAACGCACAACACTTCAACCATGATGGGCTACTATCCTTAGCTAAAAAAGCAGAGTTTGCCATAGACTGAGCATCTTCCTTCATGACCCTACCGGTAGCAAGGACAGGATTTTGTGGCGTCTGAACCGCCTCTGCGAAGGATTTATCACCATTCACAAAACTGCCCATGGCAGCTGCACTTGAAGGTCTAGCTGCAGCAATGCTCCTCTCACTAGTTACGAGTTTTGGCAACAGTAGCAACTAATTCCACATCATCAAACTGCATCGAGTTGTTGCTGTTTAGCAAGGTAGGAATGTGAACGTTGTTCTTGAAACGAACAAAACAAAACTTTTTCCCAGCCCTAGACAACTTCTTCGGTATATAGACATCCATAACTTCTGCAAATCTATTCATCACCAGGTGGATGTCCGTAGGAACCCAGCGCTCTGGAATGCCCTCCACGTAAACACTAATTACTTGATTGTTTTCTATGGCTCTTTCGATCCGACTCCTGCTCCGTTTTGAAAAATGATTGGTTTTGTAAGATGGTATGGGACCATGGAGGTTGGACTCTTGGTATGGAATTTTATTACATTTCTGAAAGTGATAAAGGTACGGGTGTGATTTGGTGTTGGTGTGTGAGATGTAGGTGGTTTGTGGCAATGAGGGGATGATGGGTTTGGTGGTTTGATGGAGGTTAAAAGATGGTTGTCGTCCTGGAAGACCAGGAGACTTAGGTTGAGAAGGAAAGGTTTGGACACGAGAGGAAAACATAGGAGACAATCTTTGAGTCTTTTTACTTGGTGTCACTGAGTCTTCTGACCGCATGTTGTATGAATATACATGAACCGGATAGTAATTTTCAATAGCAAAATAAACTATATCCTCGTCATATGGGTCTAAAGCGAAGGCATTTGTTTTTTGGATAGTTACATTCTAATTTCGTGTTGAAATAATAATCATCAGCAACGACTTCCCTCCAATAAACATCACCCTTCAAGCTCCAACTTCCTCTTTCGTGGTCTTCATCTTCACCATCTTCATCTTCTTCTTCTTCCTAATCATCATCTTCTTCTTCTTCTTCTTCCTCATCATCATCATCATCATTGTTGAGAACCGGGAGTCGCCCGAAAACCTGGGAGACAATACGCGAGGCCCAAGTGAGTTCCATACGCGTGATCAGGACACCACTCTGTAACCCAAAACCTCAAGGTATTGGGTACATGGGTCCACTTCACTTATATGTTACTCACTTAGTCTCTTTCTCTCCAATGTGGCATTCACCACTCACACTTACATTCCAGCAATTGGTAGTGGAACGCAGGGGTTGTTTTTTGGTTCACAATCTAGGTTTTGAAGATGTCGAATTCAACATCTTCTTCAGAAAAGTATGAGAAAGAGAAGTTTGATGGAGGATCTAGTTTTAGTCTTTGGAAGATTAGAATGAAATCTTCTCTGTTATTGCAAGGATTGTGGTAGGCATTTAGTGAGAATTTTCCTGAAGGTACAACAGATACGGCGAAGGAAGATCAGAAAGAATGGGCTTTGGGTGAGATTTTCATGTCTGTCACCGATCGTGAACTTCGCGAGATTGAGTCATCAGTATCTGCTAAAGAAGCATGGAAGAAATTGGAGGACAAGTATTCTGTTAAATCGCTGACAAATCGGCTCTATCTGAAGAAAAAGTTGTATACTCTCCGTATGCAAGAAGGTACACCTATTAGAAATCACCTTGATGAGTTTAATTTGATAATTATGGATTTGAAAAATAAAAACATAATTATTGATAATGAGGATCAAGCCTTGATTACGTTATGCTCATTACCACCATATTATAAGACCTTTGTTGATACTTTGTTGTATGGGAAAGAAAGTGTTACGCTGGATGATGTCAATAGTTCACTGAAATCAAAGGAGCTCACAAAAAGCTTTCCGAAAAACAGAACAGAAGGTGAGAGTTTGGTGAGTAGGGGAAGAACACAGTATAAGGATTTCTCTAAGAAATCTAAGGCTAGGACAAAGTCTAGAGCAAAGAATAGATTCTGTTATAAGTGTGGAGAGAAGGGTCACTTGAGATATGATTGTCCAATGTTGAAGAATAAGGGAAGCAAAAAGACGAGAGTTCTGCGAATATTGTCGACATTTGTGTTAATTCTGAAGACAGTGATAGAACATGAGAGGTTTTGTCTGTGGGTTCTATTCATGGACAAAGTTCATAGGTTCTTGATTCTGGTGCGACATTTCACATGTGTCCTCACAGGCATTGGTTTGCTACATACAAACAGATGAGTGGGACTGTCTTCTTGGGCAATAATAATTCATTGTCAGTGGAAGGGATTGGTCACATCAAGTTAAGAATGTTTGATGGTGTTGTTAGAAGCATCGAGTGTTGGCATGTTCCCCAAATGAAGAGGAATTTAATTTCTCTGTCAACATTGGATGATCAAGGATACAAGTTTTATTCTGAAAATGGGATCCTTAAAGTGTGCGAAGGCTCCATGGTACTTATGAAAGGAAAATTGGCACTTGTGCAGGAACACCGCAGCAGAATGGTATTGCAGAATGTATGAACAGAGCGCTTTATGATAGAGCACGAAACATGCTTTCACATTCAGGTGTAAGCAAAATTTTTTGGGCTGAAGCTATCAATACAGCTTGTTATTTGGTTAACAGGTCTCCATCGACAGCTATTGAGTTGAAAACTCCTTTTGAGGTATGGTCTGGTTCTCCTGTTGATTACTCTAATTTAAGCGTGTTTGGTTGCCCTGCATATGCTCATATGAGAGATGGTAAACTTGAGCCGAGGGCAAAGAAATGCATATTTCTAGGATATGCATCTTGAGTAAAGGATTACAAGCTGTGGTGTACAGATACCAAGTCTCCAGGTATGATTATTAGTAGGGATGTTGTATTTAATGAGTCTGCCTCACTAGATGGTCAAAAGGAGAAGACAATAGCAGAAACAGACCGCTGTGTCAGAGAACAAATTGAGCTTGAGATTGATATTCCATAAGTTCAGCCTTGTAATACAGTTAGGGAGGAGGTGCAAAATCTTGCTGTTGATGATGCACCTAAACAACAACAGCAAACGTATAATATTGCCACAGGTAGATCAAAGAGGCAAACGAAAGTACAAGCTAAGTATGTGAATGTTGCTGATGCAAATCTTGTTGGTTCTCCAAACCTTGTAGAATTTCCATTGAGAGTTGCAGAAACAATTGATGTGCAGGAGCCTAATAGCTATAAAGAAGCAATTGCTAGCTCGGATGTTGATCAATGGATTGGTGCTATGGGTGAAGAGATTGAGTTTCTTCACAGGGAATCAAACGTGGAAGCTTGTTCCACTGCCGAAAGGACAGAAAGTAGTAGGCTGCAAGTGGGTTTTCAAGAGGAAAGAAGGAAATCCGGGGGTAGAAGCATCTAGATACAAGGCAAGGTTAGTAGCTAAAGGTTTTACATAGAGGGAGGGGATAAACTATAATGAAGTATTTTCTCCAATGGTAAAACACAGCTCTAACAGGGTCTTATTAGCTATGGTGGCTCTTCATGACTTAGAGCTAGAGCAGTTAGATGTAAAAACTGCATTCTTGCATGGTGAGTTGGAGGAGCAAATTTTTATGCGTCAACCTGAGGGATTCATCACTCCAAGTATGGAAGACCATGTTTGCTTACTTAATAAGTCCTTATATGGTTTGAAACAGTCTCCTAGGCAGTGGTATAAGAGGTTTGATACATTTGTGGTTCGAAGTGGCTTTACTCGAAGTGCATATGATAGTTGTGTGTATCATAAGAAGCTTGTAGATGATTCTTTGGTGTATTTGTTGTTGTATGTGGATGACATCCTCATTGCTGCTAAGAGTATGTCAGAGATTACCGTATTGAAAAAGCAGCTTGGTGAAGAGTTTGAGATGAAGGATTTGGGTGTAGCAAGGAAGATTTTGGGGATGGAAATCACAAGGAATAGAAGTGTTGGGAAGCTTATGCTTAGTCAACAGTCCTATGTTGAGAAAGTTCTCCAAAGGTTTAATTTAGCAGGAGCTAAACCTGTGTCTACTCCATTTGCTACACATTTCAAGTTGTCTGCAGACATGTCACCAATGATGGACGAGGAGATAGAAGAAATGTCTCTTGTGTTAGTAATATGCCCAAAAGCCATTCATGGATGATTATTTGTAGTCATGTATACACATTAAGGTTATTCCAATAAGTATCGTTTATGAGATAAACGCTTGCACATACTTATAACCCTAGAATATTTCATATTCTTAAATGTCCCTAGTCGATTATTATTACGGATGGGCTGTAATAATAAATTAAGACTAGCGTATGTTGAGAATTTATATATGATATGAATTCTGCATACGGGTACAAGTTAGAGAACTTGTAGACTGGACCGACCCACATAAGAACCCTACATGGAACGTTATATGTATGTCATTAGTGGTTCTTATAGATGTATTGTCCTTCGACCTGAGATCGTCAAGGTATCCAACATATGAGTCATGTACTTTGATATTATTCCTAGTCATCCGTAACTGGGTGGACATAAGGGTAATCATTGGGTATATGATGACTGTGTAGTGGGTTTTGATTGATCAAGAGGGTATTCGTCCGACCCATATAACGGGTATATTATCGGATGGTTTCTTGATAGAGTTGAACTGTTAAAATGCATGGCCATGCTCGGACTAGGTGATATGGTGATATCACGGGTATCCGTTTTATACAGTTAACTCGGGGATCAAGAAACATAGATTAAACATATACGAGATTGACATATTCCATGTCTCGGTTTAATCTTGATAATAGGACGATAGGACGATGACATGTTCCGAGGCATAGAGAATCAGTACTGATCTTGTCGTTCGGGTAGCAATGATGTGTTGCTAGACGCCGCTCTTTGTTTATAATTGTAAAATGGGATTTTACAATTATTGTCGGACGTTACAAGTGCCTACAGGGTCACACATATAGAACCGCTGATTCGAGCAGATGGTTGAACCGTGGTTGGACCATGGTTGGACTGGGTATGGTTGGACTGTGGTTGAACCATGGTTGGACTGTGGTTGAACCAAGGTCGTTTTGGGATCAATAATTACATGAATTATTGTTTCAGACAGGTATGTGTGGAGTGTGTTATGATCTGATTGTTTTTATTGGGAGACAATGTGATAAGGGTTATCACATTGGTCCACCATGTTTGCCATTTAGTCTTAAACAATTGCATTATGCTTTTGGTAGGCTTAGTGGCTTTGTAGATCAGATCATTGTATATCTCTTTCAATTTTTCAGAGCAAAAACGTGACTCACACAATCCTCTCAACCTCTCTTCTTCTTTGTGAAAGAAGGAAGAGCAAAACACCACAAAACTCAAGCTCCTGGTTTACTCTTGCTAGCACATCAGTTCGGGGGAGCTCGAGGCTTGATTCGTGTGACGATTCCAAGCCAATCACGGTTCGTGTGGATACTGTAGAGGGGCGAGGCTTTTGTCTGGCTCTAGCTGATTCGGCTCTACAGTTGGGTGAAAGACCTCAACCGAACAAGGTACGTAAATTTTGTTATACGGTTTATGCATGCATCACTTGGTTCTTGGTCTGTTTCCCTTGCTTCCGCTGCTTGTTGTGCTTGGTATATGAATGTCATATAGCTTAGGGAAACTTACATCTTGTTCCATATTCAAGTCCTGTAGGTAGCATCATGTATGCTATGGTATGCACTCGTCCTGACATTTCACATGCTGTTAGTGTTGTGAGTATATACATGGCGTATCTGGGAAAGGAACATTGGCAAGCAGTGAAGTGGATTTTGAGATACTTAAAAGGTACTGCTAGTGTTGGTTTGACGTTTGACAAAGCCAAGTTAATGAATATGGTTGTTGGCTATGTTGATTCAAACTATGCAGGGGACTTAGATAAGAGAAGATCTTTTGACAGGTTATGTCTTTAGTCTTTCTGGTAGTGCTATCAGTTGGAAAGTAACTTTGCAAGCTGTTGTTGCGTTGTCTACTACAGAGGTAGAGTATATGGCTATTACTGAAGCAGTGAATGAAGCTATTTGGTTACAAGGTTTGGTAAGTGATCTGGGGCTGACACAGAGGAAAACTGTAGTGTTTCGTGACAATCAAATTGTTATCAATCTTACTAAGAACCAGATGTATCATGAGCGAACAAAGCATATAGATGTCAGACTTCACTTTATTCGGGACATTATATCACAGGGTGTTTTTGATGTGAAGAAAGTGTCTACACAAGATAATCCAGTAGATATGATGACCAACGCAGTTCCAGATAGCAAGTTTAGGCATTGCCTAGACTTGGTTGGTGTAGGCAGTACGCAGTAATGCCCTTAAGAGGGCCGTGACAAGGCAGAGGGTTGTTTTTTTTGGTAGATGAAGAGAATTCAAGTCAAGGGAATGATTTGTTGTTTTTTGTTTTCTTGAATTCTAGTGGACCTAGTTTATGGTTTGGGCTTGTAGACTTGTTATTAGTTATGGCCCAGCTGTTAAATTGCCGAAAGTGCAGGTTTACATACAGAGAATGTAAATAGGTTCTGTATTGTACTATCATTCATCATAGTGGAAAAACCCTCTCTGTTCTTGTCTGAGGATGTCGGCACCAATGGCCGAACCTCGTTAAATCCTTGGGTCTATTTCTTTTCGTTCTCGTTGAGTGCTTGATTGATTGTGAGAAATAACCACGATCTTTTAACAATCATCATCATCATCACCATCATCACCACCACCGTCATCATCCTCCTCCTCATCATCACCATCATCATCCTCATCCTCCTCCTCCTCCTCATCATCATCCTCATCCTCATCCTCATCATCACTATCATCATCATCATCCTCATCCTCATCCTCATCATCACTTTCATCATCATCATCATTATCATCAAACCCCTCCTCTTCTTCTTCCTCCTCCTCTCTTTCTTCTTCATAAAGAATGTCCCTTCCATTAGCTTCAACCTTCTGGCCCCCACTTTCCATAGTCTTCTAGTTCCCAAATTTTAAATTATCCATCTTCATGCGTGTCAAAGCGGGTTCGTACACCGTCAGGGCAAGATACTTGTAGTAGCCTCAATGACCCCTGACATACCCCGAAAGCTGTGCTAGTGATTGGTGGCGATCCCCTTTCTTCATAAGGCATGTCAATTATATGGCACCTATTTGGCTCCATCAAATCATAAACAACAATACTATAATCTTCATCGTTCATAAAAAAAGTGCCATTCCAACAAAGTATTTCCTGATATATTGGCAACCTCAAGGAGAATGCATATGGATCCCTGAAGTCGAATGCATCATTGCAAGGATGAGAGATCACCACCTCCCTCCAAGCCTTTGTTTCCGAAGAAAAGATAATAACAATAAAAAAATAGAAACAAGGCATGAATGAATGGGGTTTTTTCTCACAAGCTAGAATACGAACCACTCGGCTTGTTTTCTCATCACAGAACAGACCTACCCTCACATTCTTACTACGCTCATATTTCTGAGGGAAAGCTGGGATCTCAACCCATTGCTTTGTGAGCGGATTGCAAAGGTAATAGTCTCTTTGCTTAAACTTCAAAGGGCGACATAAGAGTAAATCCTTGTAGGATGCTACAATTAGAAGGGATCCAGGCTTGAAAAAAGGCAGAAATTGAATCCTAACGACTGAAGTATTTGATTGCAAGAAGTTATAATGAGTGGATCAGATGACAAAATCGGCCATCCCTTATAACAATCACCAAGTTTACAAACGTTCAGAACAAACGGAAAAGGTTGTTGTTCATTGCGATGACAGGTTTCAAGGTGGCTCTTCAAACGCACAAGAAAATAAGGGCTGGAAATCAAGAAGTGCCAACGCTTGGATACTAACTTACATTGAATGGCAGACCGTAGTGTTTGCACTCCATGCACGAAAATTTCAATCAATAATGAATCGTCAAGATCATCAATAGACATCGGTGGTTTAGAGTTGACATCAATAAACGTCGATGGTGTAGAGTTGTCGCCCACTACAGCTACCGTTGCTGCTGGCTTCGATGGTGATAGGGCTATGGTTATTTCGTTTGACGTCGACAACCACCTTTACCAAGTTTTGCTTTTTTTATACTAATGCAAAAATTTATTGCCGAATAAAGATATACAAGAGACTATGGGAAGAGTTCACCAAAAGATAGTTACAAGAAAGGTCAAGAACGCCCAGAATATATAAAAGAGACGCAGATTTACAGTTTGTTTGGATAGATGGGGAAGGAAGGAGAATGGAGGGGAATTTTTAATTTAACCTTGTTTGGGAAAGAAAGTTAATGGAGGGGAAGGGGAATTTTTTAACCTTCATTCCCCTCCATTCCCCTTAAAATGTCTCCCCGCCGATTTGGTGTGGAATGGAGGGGAGGGGAATTTTAGAACTAGATGATGACTTAAAATTCCATGATTAGCCTCTTATATTTTTTAAAAAAATTTAAAAATAAGGATATCTATGTAATTTGAAAATATTACCTACCATTCCCCTCCATTCCCTTTAATGAATATATCCAAACAAGTTAAAGTTAAAATTTTCCCTTCCCCACCATTCCCATCCCTTCTCTTCCCATCCATTCTCCTCCCTTCCCATTCCCTCTATATTTCCAAAAAAACTGTTAATGGAATCGGAGCTAGAAGGCTGAACTGTCTGCGCGAGCCCGGCCCTCCAATTCTTTAGGGTATACCAAGTCTTGTTTCGTGGTGATATATATAGGTTTAGGGTTATATTGCTTTTATATATGTCGGCACATCTATCTTATGAAATAAAAACAAGTTGCTTACCCACGCTTCGCTGTGGGTTTGTGTCACGGCCCAAGAGTGTGGCGCAGCGGATGCACACTCTCACTGTGCGGCACAAGCGAGATCGTCCCTAAACTTGTAAGCCGAAAGCCGAATCACACGCGTTAACATAACAAGCATGGATTATAGAATAATAGAGAACAACGTATAAAGCATACCCAAGAGAATAAGAATTGGGAGAATACTCGTGATATTATTATTAGAAAACCCTAACAACAATACACACGCCCAGAGACTCCCCCTCATGTCTATTTATAATAAACACAAGGCACTTTCCTAAAAGCTAGCTTGCCCTCTCCTACAAGTTAGGAGCTTGGCTTGCTGTCCACTCACCAAAACCTTTATGAACTTGGATTAGTTAGGCCCAAGAACATAAAGTCTAGTCCAAGTACAATTAGGTTAACCACTCCTAATAATAAACGGACTCTCCCATACTAACAAGGCTAATGCGCAACACCCGGCCCATCCCGCACCATGGACTTCCCGGGCCGTGACATTTGTAGTTAGACAAACTATACACAATAGTCACAACATGAAATAAGAGATGCAGGCTAAGCAACTCCAATTATGTTGCAAATCGAACTATCAGAGCCTTTTGGTCTTGGAGGAGAGACAAAATAATGGACTACCAATATCAAAAGATTAAACTAAATTGGGAAGAAACTACACGACTTGATTTCCTTCACAATAAGTGTGTCCAATCTCTAAATTGCAATCACGTTCTTTGAATTCCTGGTGGAAAAATGCAAAAATAAACGGACTCTCCCCATGCTAACAAGGCTGATGCGCAACACCCGACCCATCTCGCACCATGGACTTCCCGGGCCGTGACATTCTCCACCACCTAATCTTGCAACGTCCTCGTTGCAATCCGATGATGCAAGAGACATCCGACAACTAGTCTCGCAAATCGCCGCTTCTAATGTTCATGCTTCCATTTCTCTTTGTGAAAGTCCTTCCACTTCCTGAAGTGCCAAAGCCACCGAACCATCAAACAAAAACCATGCTCATGATCAAACCATGACTCATGCCCAGCCATATCCGGTTCCCAATCATCCGCATACCCACTTGAACTTCGGCTACAATCCCCGCAACCTTGAACAAGTGAAACCCGTCGCTCATCATGTAATCCCATGACTCCAAGCAACATCCCTGTACTTGTATCCCGTTGCTGACCATGTAATCCTATGGCTCCAAGCAACGTTCCTGAACCCGTCTCTACCCCGAGAACGTGTCCGTTCGCGTACCCGCGCACCCGATGTAAGAACCTACACCGTACCCCAAGCTTCATGCCAACTTTATCCGTTGTGCATTCCTCGCTGGAACCCAGCTCATTGACATCGATTGCTCGCCCCCCATATGACGTCGATGCACAACTTGCTGACCCCTCTCCACCACCCGAACCATCACAGTCCCTTGTGAATGAAGAGCACCTGATCCCTATCCCGAAATCGGCCCGTGTATGAACTTCCTTCCTTCGCGGCAAGAACCCCGATTGTGAGCCTATAGTCGGCTCCCTCATCGGTCCCTCAATCCCGGATAAGCCATGAATGTCCGTCTCATCATGCCATGCAAGTCTTCACCCAGCACCAATGAACATGCCAACACCATGTCCGCCACCCACAGATGGAGTCGCATTCTCCCCCGTCAACCTTCGTTTGTATGTATCCAGGATCTCTATAAAATTCATCACAGCAACTCCTCCAGTTCAACATATCCAATTCTCCTCTTGTTATCTCTATCGTCAATCCGCAACAGCCTTCTCGTATGCCACAAAATTTCCACGCAATCCTGCCCAAGCTTGCCAAGTGCAACTCCCTAACGAAGATCTCCACACCCGCAATTCACCAAAGACACCCCTGCGCAATTTTGCTCCAGCATCCAAGTCTGACCTTGCAATACAACTCCTTAGATGCTCTCAAAGTATCCAGACTCCCTGTTGTCCAAAGTTCCCCCCAATTGCACTCCTAAGAGTCTCCACAATTCAACCAAGAACCAAGCAACCCGTGCACTTTGTTTCCAAGCACCAAGAAAGTCCCCTTGTTTCCAGCCCAAAACAAGCAACCTCAATTGATTCTAATCCTGCTCCTGAAGCTAGAAACTCACCAAGTTTGTCCTTGGAATCTGCCTTGAATCAACACCAACAGTGCTCCCAAGACGACTCTTCCAACTCCCACGATCTGCACACAAAAACTCCCCAAAACAACACGTAATTGTGCAAGAAAAATTAGCCAAGCAAACCAGCCACTAACCTTTTGTTAACCACACCAATTAGTGTCTTAGGCACCTATTTTTGCTGCTGGAAGTCACCAGAAAAGTCACCCTCCAGGTCTGTCCAAGTCGCTCAAAATTGTCTTGCACCCGTATCCCGGCTCGCACAAGTGCGCAATATCAAAGTGCTCCCAACAATTTCAGCAACCAAATTGATCAGGCCACAGAAAAATCACCAAAAAAATCAAGTAAAGCTTCAGAATCTCCTCTTTGAAGAAAAAGAAAAAAAATATCCAGCGCAAACACTTTAGTCGATTTCCTCCAAGTGTGTTACCCGCAAGCTAGATTTCGTCCAATAATACAACAAAGTTTAGCGCAAAACAAATAATCAAACCGGACCTGTTTCTCCACGCAAACTGACGGTGCATTATCCAAATTTGGCTGCTCCACTTGTCCAAGGAAAATCCAAAAGTCACTGCTTGGCTGAACAAGTATTGTTGGCTACTTCCTCCAAATTGTTTACCCAGCAAAGAAGAAAAAGCCCTTCTATTTTCCAAACCAAGTTGCACCACAAAGCACCAGAATAAAATAATTTACTAACCTGATTTGTGTCCACGCTAACTTGTTGTAGAAGAATTTACTTTGCTGCACAACTTGTCCAAGGAAAAAGACGAAAACCCACCACTTGAATTAAATACCAATTCCAGCAAGGTCTGCCGCCTCACCTGCACAAGCAAAAAGCAGTCAAATTTGACCAGGATTGCCGCCTCCACTTGCGCAATAACAGCCAAAAACCACCGCTTCAGCTTTTTTTTCTTTTTCATTTCTTCAAGATCAATCACGTGTGATTAATTGCAAAAAGCACCAGGAAATTGAAACAGCCCAATCGTTGTCCAATCTTCCTCTTCCCACAGCAACAAAAATTGACAGCCCAGCACCCTCCAAAGAAATTAATCGACAAGCACAAAAACAAAGAAAATCACCTTTCTTCTGTCTCTGCTCCACTCTCGCTATTCCTTCGGGTCTTGAACCCCGTTGTTTTTGTTGTACTGCTCCGCTACCACTTGTCACGGCCCAAGAGTGTGGCGCAGCAGATGCACACTCTCACCGTGCAGCACAAGCTAGATCGTCCCTAAACTTGTAAGCCGAAAGCCGAACCACACGCGTTAACATAACAACCAAGGATTATAGAATAATAGAGAACAACGTATAAAGCATAACCAAGAGAATAAGAATTGGGAGAATACTCGCGATATTATTATTAGAAAACCATAACAACAATACACACGCCGAGAGACTCCCCCTCATGTCTATTTATAATAAACACAAGGCACTTTCCTAAAAGCTAGCTTGCCCTCTCCTACAAGTTAGGAGGTTGGCTTGCTGTCCACTCACCAAAACCCTTATGAACTTGGATTAGTTAGGCCCAAGAACATAAAGTCTAGTCCAAGTACAATTAGGTTAACCACTCCTAATAATAAACAGACTCTCCCATCCTAACAAAGCTGATGCGCAACACCCCGCCCATCCCGCACCATGGACTTCCCGGGCCGTGACATTTGTAGTTAGACAAACTATACACAATAGTCACAACATGAAATAAGAGATGCAGGCTAAGCAACTCCAGTTATGTTGCAAATCGAACTATCAGAGCCTTTTGGTCTTGGAGGAGAGACAAAATAATGGACTACCAATATCAAAAGATTACCTAAATTGGGAAGAAACTACACGACTTGATTTCCTTCATAATAAGTGTGTCCAATCTCTAAATTGCAATCACGTTCTTTAAATTCCTGGTGGAAAAATGCAAAAAAAAAAAAATTATGGTAAATTAGAAATATGAAGTGTCAACAAATTATGGTAAATTAGAAATATGAAGTGGATGGGACTCATTTGGTTGCAAGTGTGGCCAGAAAGAGGAGGTCTGAGATATCACCCCCTAAGGTACAAAGACATATTGCACCAGATGTGAACCTAAATGCCCGTATTTCCAACTCTCGTTCCTTCTCTGATGTAGTCCGGGCTCCTCAAAATCCACCTCAGGCATACATCCCAAGGGGCCGGGCTCAAGCATGGCTACAGAGGAGTATTTTTGGAGTTTTAAAACCCCCAATGCCTATTTCCAAACTCAGGGAAGCTTTTGCAAGTTTTAATCTCAGTGACTTCAACATAATCCCACTCGGTGGTGTTTCTTTTTTATTTAGGTTCCAAAGGATTGATGACATGATGGATTTTTTAAATAACAAGCCAGAACTTATTGACTACCTCTTCAACGTGTTTAGAGTGTGGCAGGAATGGGACTTCGCCAAGGATAGATTATGCTGGACATTATTTAAAGGCATCCCTCCCCAGGTTTGGTCCTGGGAATTTTTTCAGTTTGTTTCAAAGAGGATAGGTACCATGATTGATTGGAGTATGGATACTAAGAGCGGTGATCGTCTTGATGTAGCAGAAATCCTCATCCTCACTCCCAATAAGAAGTTCATTGATACGGTTATCAGTGTTAAAGTTGGAGACAAGGACTGCGTAATCGGAATCGCCGAGTCACAATACGACCCACTCGACTGGGAGTGGTCCTCCGTCCAGTCTACCTGCAATGATCGGCAAGTTGAAGGCCCTCTGGTTGCATCCCCTGCTGTCTCACCCACCACCCCTACAATTTCCAAGGACGAACTCTTCGACCAACTAAAAACACAATCCCCAGTGCACAGGTCCACTGCTACCTCGACTTCGGAAGACCCGTTTGAACTTAGACCAATCATCAACAAGAGGTTCCAACACCCCGAGCTGACAACTGCGGCTACTGTCCCATGCGTGTTGACTGCCTCGAATACTATACCCTCTGAACTGTCATTACCCCTTCATGGTACTGACAGTATTGCAAGCCATAAATACCCTCACCCATATGACCCCACCTCTGAACCCATCCCCATTTCACCCGTCGCAGCCCAATCTTTTCACAGCCCATTATCCAACAATGAAATTACTACCCCTAGGCCCATCAATCNGACTCTATATTCCATAGAGGTAACAAGAGAATCAGTTTGGATGAAGAATCTGTGTCCTCCATCCCAGTATCCTTCAGTTCAATCGAAGTGCAAGAAACCAACAACTTAGGTGACCTTATCGGCTGGGAGAGAACTGCTACCAGAGATGAAACAGACAAGCTTGTGGGCGACTTGGTGAATAAAGAGGCTTTTGAGTGGGTGCTCTCACGCACCTCAGATTAGACAAGGATACCAGTATACTATTTGGTGTCTCTTCTCCCTTCCATGATCAGTTTCATCACCTGGAATATACGTGGGATATGCTCATCGAGGAAACAAACAGAGGTTGCTAAAATCGTTGGCCAATACCAAGCTACTTTCCTCTTCCTCAGCGAAACCAAGTGTAGTAGTGTCAGCTTGCCTCTATGTCATAAGATTTGGGGTCGTGGCAATATCGACTACCTTTTCGTGGATTCTAGAGGATTGGCAGGAGGTTTACTACTCATCTGGGACTGCGACAACTTCAGTTTAGTTCGCAGCAGTGTGTCAGAAAATTGAATTGCAATTGAAGGTGATTTATGGAGTGCAGGAAAGCGGGTAACGATTTGTGGCTTTTATGGGCCCTCTACTATTGCAGCTCGGGTGCAGACGTTTGATGATCTATTACTACTGAAGCAATCCTTTACCTGTCCATGGCTCATATTGGGGGACTTCAATGAAATCCTCCAAGCATCAGACAGAAAAAGTGGAAGAATATGTAGCAAGGGTGCTACGGCATTCCAGAACTTTGTGAATGGGATGAATTTGCTGGAATTTGATTTGAAGGATAGGCTTTTTACTTGGGGTAACTACAAATCAGCTAGCCGTATTGATCGCATTTTTGCGGAACCAGACTGGACTCTTATGTATCCACATCTCTGCTTAAAATCGGGCAGTAAAATGGGCTCGGATCACTGCCCCCTATTCTTATTCCAGGATGTGTCTTTTGGTGGCAATAGACCTTTTCGTTTCCTAAATGTATGGTGGCACCAACCATCATTCATGGAGACTA
>JAKUCV010000693.1:0-79862 GCA_028386065.3 Turnera subulata
AGCTTAACGGTAGATAGTGTACTCTTCAAGTGTATCTTGAAGGACTGGATTAGCCACAAATTAGTTGTGTGTGAACCAGTATAAAAATCTCTTGTGTCCTTCTATTTTTCAATTCCGCACTTCATTTCCTGCAAAGTTTTTAATTTTCGGTCATAAGCTATTCACCCCCCCTCTAGCTTAAGTCTATTGTTACTAACAAGTATGCAAATGAATTCATATAGATTATACTCGGTTCCAAAAGAAAAGAAATTATCGATAGAGAAAAAGGAGCAAAAGTGATAAGATGGCCCCAGTGAGAAAATAAAACCTCCAGTAGAGGTTTGAATTAAAAGTCCTCCAGAAGAGGTTGATTCTCTGACACAATTGATAAATTTCCAGAAGTAACTCAGGTACCTGAAATAAGTGAGCATGATGAGATCTCAATTACAGTGTCAGGAATAAGTTGGAACCGATGTGAAATAACCGTCGACGGAATATTTATGTTTAATATAGCGCTAAATAAAATGAGGATCATGAACCTACGAATGTAGGCACAGTATAATTGGCCAAAATATAGAAATACAATTAAGGCTATATTGGACTCACCCGAAGCGAGAAATTTTGCGGACCTGCAGTCCGTACACCAGATGGTGTAAAATTGATTGGTCATAAAACGGGTATTTGTGTGGAAAAGATAATGGGATATAAAGCACGGTTTGTTGCACAAGATTTACCTAAATGACCTGGTATTAATTGTGAGGAGATATACTCCCCTGTGGTGGATATGATTATTTTAATAAGTCTGGCATTATATGAAAAGAATTAGAAATGCATCTAATGAATGTTTTTACAGCCTACTATGGATCCATAAGTGGTGAAATATACATGAAGATCCCTGAAGGATTCAAGCTGCCTGAAGCAATTAATTCCCGGAAAATTACAAAAATTGAACTCAGTTTAAATCATTTTGAGTATGGATAAATTTATGTTGATATGTTTTGTAATTGGAACTCCTGAAGAAGCTTCCAAATACCGTGCTATGAGATTGGTCCTGGAGTACCCTGTCAAAGTGCAATTTACATTGCAAGAAACATAAAGCCTGAAGCTTATGACTTAGGCCCATTGGCAAGATATGTATTTGTTCTTATCTTCGGGAAATAACAAATATGTAATCCTGTAAACCCGAAAGAGAGTAAAGTTGTTTTTTGCAGATGTAGATCCCTTATTCAGTCCACGTAAAGCACAGACGGACATCAACTACAACTTTACACATGATATTGCAATATCATCGAGACTACAAAAGCAAAATGACAAGATAGACGCTCCAACGACAAAAACATGAAGATAATGCTGCCAACTCTGTCCAATTGAAGTAATGATCAGACAAAATACACGTCACCAGAAGCTGACAAGGGCGATTGGCGTGCAACGATATCAAGAAATCAATGGAGGCCAAAATGAGGGGGAGCATCAAGCAATCAATGGAGGCCAAAATGAGGGGGAGTAGAATATGCACTGCACTTTTTTTTCCCTTCACCAAGTTTTTATCCCACTGGGTTTTTCTTAGTAAGGTTTTTAATGAGACAGTTCTTCCTAAAGCGTATTCTACCCAATACATAATGACATTCAAGGGGGAGTGTTATAAATATATTATTTTGAGGAACCAAAATGTAGTGAATGTCATTTTGGGGGACCAAAGTGATACTTTGTCCACTTTCTTTGTACAATATATATTTGTTAGATGAGAAACAAATGAGATATATAGAACCGGCGAGCTCGCCGATTACCCTCCCAATTCCTTCCTTCTTTTCCAACTCTTTCTCAAGTTTAATTGTTTTATAACAGAAGGAGCTTTCTTCTGGTTTCTGATGGTGTTTGGACCTGCAGGCTGCTCCACCAGATCTTATCAGCTTCCACAGGTAATATTTGATGGTCAGCGCTTTGTTTTCTTTAATTTCTTCACTTCAAAAAAAGTTAGATCTGTAGCATTTTGTGCTTTTTTCTTTTCTTCTAATATTACCTGAGATAGATCAAAAGGTAATATTTAATGCACAGCTCCCCTAATCATTCTCTGATGTAGATATGTAGCATTCTAGGTTTTTGATGTTCTCTTTTAACTTTTTGACACACCAAGCACTTACTTCATGGTTTTCCACCAGAAGTATTTCTTTAGGTATGGGTGTCTCCCCGGAAACTGAAGAGGATTTACTATCATAGTCACAAGATGGGGATAATAATCCATTAGGCAGTTGAAAATTATCTTGAGCAATATCCTCCGTATCCTGAAATCAAACGACAAATAAAAGACATGAACATGGATTAATAGTATATGTGGAATAATGACCAGTAAAAGAGCATCCACCAAGGATTACATAGATAAAGGAGCATCCAACAAGGAGGATTAGATTGATAAAGACGTGCACATGGTCGGCAAATGCAGCACAATTCTTTTCCACTTTAGAGTTCACATGCTTACACCAAGTCAATAAACAATCACGCAAAACTAATCAAATACTGAAAGGAAGAGAATCATAATGGAGAGGAAAGTTTAAGCTTTTTAGCATTTCCTTTGTGCTATTCCAAGAATATGTGCAAGTACCACACTGCACGTCCTAACTTCATTCTGGACAGGGACAAATTTAGCTTCAGGAACTCAATTTTGGGGGAACGAACATTTGGAGTCTGAACTAAACTCAGGCTTGTCAAAAGCAAAATGCTAAAGGAAGCTCATACAACTAAGTATCTAAACTGGACTTGCTGATAGGGTAAGCTCCGCCGCAGGTCTCGGGACGTCCAGATCTTACCTAGATGGTCGAGCAGAGCTGGTCCTGTGCAGCTTGCTGGGTGAAGTTGGTGGACTATGTAGACCATGATCAGGGCGGATCCAGAAAATAAATTTAGGGGGGGCCAAAACATAATATTATTAGGTTGATAGGGACTGTTATTATGTTATTAGGGACTGGATGGTGTTGCATGTGGAAAATGGTAAAAATTTAAGGGAAAAAACGTAAGCGAAGATTCGGACCCTCATCCATTGGGACATTTAACGAGAGCTCAACCTCTGAGCTATCCTTTACTTTTGGAAGATTTATTACCATATATGTTATAACAAGACAGGGAGGATTCTTGCCTTGAATTAGGATAGCGAACTGATCTCTTGCATTATACACGAAACCAAGAGAAGTCTAGGACAGAACAAAGACCCTTTAAGGTAAGACTGGTTATCGATGAACGAGATTCTTGATATTTTTATCACATCTTCACTTGGACATAAGCCTCATCATTTTAGGTTAATAGTTTGCTAAAACTGATGCGTAGCTAACATCCTAGCTTGGCGTGGTGAAAGTAGCTATACTATGTTTAGGGTAATATTGTTGGTAACTTTTGTTTTCCGGTAAGATTGTGTATTTAGGAGCTTTATCTTTTTGCTGATGACTTAAGTTTTGGGTAAGATTGTCTAGGTATTCTTTCCTGCAATGTTGCATAGAATTTTTATATATGCCGACATTTTGTATTTAAAGCTTGGAATGTATGAATGTATTTTAGATTTTACAATCACTTTTATCTCTTTATTTTTCAATAATAGCTCTACAACCCGAAAGCTTTTCCGCGTTAAAGGTGTAGTTTACTCTATTGTTCTGTTGCTGTCTCCACCACGTATAAAGACATCAATTTCTTCCCAACTTTTTGTAATGACTTTTTCCAAAATTGTCAAAACAATCTAATGTGCTGAGTTTTTTTTTTTAATACACATCGCATAGATTAGACACCCGCACCAAGGCTTTATCCTAGTAGATATAAATGATAGAACTTTGGATAGAAAAGAGAAATTACTTTGCTACAATCAGCGACCCTTCTCTTTTAGTATATGTTTTTCCTGGTCATTTTTCAAGAACTTATTGAACTGCTTAGCAAAGGTGAACTGTCCAATGACGACCGTCCAGTATGAATGGAACAAGTGATACTTCTTGTGAGTTATCTCCAACTCTTGTGAAACAAACTCCTGCTCATTGAGTTAAATCAAGAAGAACACGATCATGGGCTCAATGCCATTATTCTGAAAGTAGCCATTCAAGAAGACTCTTCCCCCGTGAGCAGTTTGCACCAAGAGTAATGTAAGGAGTAACTTATTTCTGCAGTCGGAGGATCAACACCTTACAACATCTTTATAATATAGATAATATATTTTTATATTACTTAAATTTTAAAAAGTTGATAAGGTTATATTATTCTATATTATCTATAGTATCTATAAAAGCATGAAGACATAAATACACCAAAACAGCGAAACATGCGAAACTACTAAAAGACCCTTCATCAATTAAATCACCATACATTAATTTTGACATAATTCCCCATACTAATTAATAAATATAGATATTAGTTATTTTCTTCTAACACGGTCAATGACAACTTAGCAAACTAAAATTCAATTTTTTTAATTCTTAGTAGCTATAATCCTATTCATATCAAGAAATTAATTCTAAAACAATACAGACACTTATTATTTCTATTGTGTCTGCCTGCATGCCATGAAGTTCTTCTTTGCTTTACTTTTCCAAAAAGAAAAATTCTTCCTTAATTTCTTTTTGTTGAGATTAAACTAAATTAATTATAGTGATTGCAATATATACAAGCCATCAAATTCTTTTTTTGGTTTTTTTTTATGTAAACTAATTAATTATAGTGCCTGCAACATATGCATGCCAAATCATAGATGAAAATAAAATAACTCTACATAATTTTAATAATAATAAATTAATATTTTCATATTTATTTTATAATCAAGCAAATATGTAGAAATAAGCTTACAAAGTATTATAAATAATAAATTAATACTCATATGAAGATAATAATTAATATGCAAGCTTATTTTCTCAACAACTACCAAGAATTACGAAGAACGATAATTACTGGAAAACAATAGAATTATGGGAAAGAATAATCGAAGAGTTAGCGAAAACTATGAACAAGACTAACATCTACGAAATAGAATAATCATAAAAAAATAATCACAAGAATTTATGATAATAAGAACTATGAAGAAAAACAACCGAAGAACAGTCAAATAGTGAACGAAAACTACAAAAAATAACAATATCAACAGAAAAAAAGAATAACGAAAAATAATTATCACAAGAATTCATGACCGATGTGCTTGTAGTTATTATCAACAAGAATTATGAAGAAAAAAAATTGAAGTACATTTGAATAGTTAACGAAAACTACCAATATGAACAACTACTATAAAAACTAATAGTAAAAACTAATGTAATTTAATAATCTTATTCATCAATAATATAATTTAATAATTAAAATTATATAAATTTTAAATATTAAAGGAATAAAAATATTATTAACAATAATCAATTTATAAATTTCTATTATAATATAAAAACTAATTCTAAACAATGTGTATTCATTTGTATAGATTACAAAAAAAAACTTTGTGTTTACATTATATATATAAGTTCTTCTCAAGAAAATGATTAGTATAAAAATATTTATTTTTATTTTCTTAACAACAATCATGAATTACGATGGACAATAATTTTTGAAAAACAATAAAACTATGATGAAGTACTGCTGAAGAGTTAGCGAAAACTACGAAAATGAATAACATATGCCAAAAAAATAATCCTAAGAATAATCATAAGAACTCACAACATATATTTTTTTGTAATTTATTATCAATAGAAACTATGAAGAAGAAAAAATAATTTCTAAATTCCTATTCTACTACAAAAATCAATTATAAACAATTTATATTTATTTATTTAGAATATTTAAAAAAATCATTATCTACACTATATATAAGTTTTAGAAAGATAATGATTAATATATAAGCCTTTATTTGTATTTTCACAACAACTATCAAAAATCATGATGAACAATAATTACTGAAGAACAATTGAACTATGGGGAAGAAGAGCCGAAGAGTCGATGAAAATTATGCACAGGAATTACACCTACGAAATAGAAGAATTATGGAGAAAAATAATGATAAGAAAAAAAATAGATGTATTTGTAATTTATTATTAATAAGAATTGTGGAAAAAAAGATCTAAGAGCAGTCGAATAGTCAACAAAAACTACGAACAACAACGATAACTAAATTAAAAAAACATTGCGTACATTACATATGTATAAGTCCTTGTCAGGAAAATGATTGATATGCAAGCCTTTTTTATATATTTTTTCAACAACTACTAAGCATTAAGAAGAATAATAATTGCTGAAAAATAATAAAATTATGAAGAAGAACAACTAAAGAGTCAACAAAAACTAGCTATGAACTAGAATAATATTTATAAAAAAGAATAATTATTGAGAAGGATAGTTACAAGATCGCATGGACATGTTTGTAATTTATTATCAACAAGAACTATAGAGGAAAAAAAATGAAAAACAATCGAATAGTCAACAAAAACTACCAACAGAAACAAAGACTACGAAAAAGAATAAACATAAAAAATAATAATTTAACTTAACAATATCCTTTATTAATAATATAATTTAGTAATAAAAACTATATAATCAAAGGATTACAAATATCATTAATAATAATTGATTCATAAATTCATATTCTAATACAAAAACTAATGTTGAATAATTCATTGGTTTAGATCATGAAAAAAAACTCTTTGCGTAAATTATATATAATTTTTTTCAAGATAATGATTAAAATATAAGCATTTAATAATATTTTCTCAACAACTATTTAAAATTACAAAGGATAATAATTTGAAAATAATAGAATTATGAAGAAAAATACCCAAAAAGTCAACAAAAACCATGAAAAAAATAACGTTTACCAAAAAGAATAAAAAAGAATAATCACAAGAGCTCATGACAGATGTATTTATAATTTATTATCAGGAAGAACTATGGAGAATGAGAGTCGAGTAGTCAATGAAAATTACGAATAAGAACAATGACTACGAAAAAAAATAAAAAAAATTATCAAAGAAATTTCTGATGTGTTTGTAGTTTGTTACTAAAAAGAACTATTGAAAAAAATAAAGTACAATTGAATAGTTAACATAAACTACAAAAAAACAACGACAACTAAAAGGAATAACAATATAATTTAATAATATCTTTCATTAATAATACATTTAACAGTTTAGATTATGTAATTTAAAATATCAAAGGGTTAACAAATATCATTAATAATAATCAATTTATAAATTTCTGTTTTACTACATAAACTAATTCTAAATAATTAGTTTCATTATGTATAGATTATATAAAAAAATTATCTTCATTAAATATAAATTCTTCTCAAGACAATGACTATACCACATAATTTAAATAATATAATACTATAGCATGTGCATCGCACGTGAAAAAAACTAGTTATATTAAATTGAGAAGTGATTTACGTTGGTAAAATTATAGGCCATTGTTTTGATCATCATAATAGGATTCCAAAAATAATCTTATACGGATAGATTTAACTTATCTCTTGTAACTTTATATATTGTATATTCGGAAAAAAATACATATTATATATATTATTTATTTTTATAAGAAGGGATTAAGGTTGTGAATTAATATAGGCAAATAAAAAATTAATTGCTCATTAAAAATAATTGTGGATAATTATAAAATTTATTTAAACTTTAAATGTGTAAAGAAAAATGAAATTATAATATTCACATTCTGAAGTTATAAAATTATATAACATTTCAAAATACTTTTAAAAATTAAAATCAATAAGAATTACAAAAAAGAATGAAAGAAATAGAGAATTAATATAAATTGTTTTTAAAATATCTCATTAAAAAATGATGAAAAAATTAATTAACGTGCCTTTCCACCAACTCCAAACCCGATTGCAGCCCAAGTGAAGAGGCCCAAGTAAAACGAAACCACCTATCTATATATATGTATATATATACAGATATGAAATTAAACCCCCAACCGACCCTAAAAGAAAGGAAAAGAAAAACACTTGACGAATCGATTTCATCGACGATGGAAAAGGAAAACCCAATCCCTAACCCTAACCTTAACCCATCGATTCCATCGGCGGTGGAAGAGGAAAACCCAATCCCAAACTTTAACCCATCAATTTCATCGACGATTGAAAAGGAAATCCCAAACCCTAACCCTAACCCTAGGGTCTATTTCGATATCACGATCGACGGGGAGAGGATTGGGCGGATAGTGATGGAGCTGGACGCGAAGTCTTAAATCATCAATTTTCAAGACAACTGATCAACTTTAACATTTAGTTTAGTTTAGTTTAGTCTGTCTTGCTTCTGTTTAGTTCAGTTGCCCTGCAATCACTTTACTTTCGGTGGATATTAACTAAAGACGATGCATTGTTGTTTGCTTATTTATGTCACCACTTTTCATTACACGTACATGAAATGTTCTTGGTTTGGCCATGTTACAATCCTTGGGGAATGACGCCCCTGAACTTGCGGGCATGTGTTATTGTTGCCCCAAAAAAAGGGTTTTAAAGAAACAAGACAAGCAACCACCATTTGCCAAATCCAAGATTGAGTCGTTCTGAGCAGAAGGTGTTGGACGTCTCTTGTTGGGCTTTGAATAAGAACAATTATAAGCTGTCCTTCAGGCCTTGATTTTGTTAATAATATTTGGATTACAAAAAATAAGTACAACCCAAAATAGCCGCAGCCCACAGATTTCCTATACTAAGCTCCTACGGTCTTATAATTTCTGACTGTTGGCAGCGATTACACGTTAAATAGAGGGGAAACACCTGCACACACATCGGAAAAAAAAAGGTAACGAGATTGAAAGATAAGAGTTAGGAAAAGATAACGGTAATGAGAGACAAATTTAAAGAAGTGTAGGGATGTGAGAGATAAAATAAAGGATTAAGGGTAACTAAAGATAAAAGTAAAAAATTAAGGGTGACGAGAGATTAAAGTAAATGACATACAAGTAAAGAGATAAGGGTAAATAAAAGTAAATGATATGAAAAATAAAATAAGTTAAAGGTGCATAGTTGTGTTGCTTTCCTCCTCCCTTGTTTTTTGTATAATGGCTGCAACTACTTGGTGCGCACGCATAGTCCCAGGTTGTGCCAGCCTTTCTTTAGCTGGTTGTCCACAGCACAGTTGTTCACCTTGCCACTTGTATGTTCCAAATTAGTTGTACGTCATGTTCGCCCTTGAAACCACTCGGACCAAGCACGTATCTTGTGTACGTGAGGCTTGTAGCACTTCCAAGAGTAGTAATGCTCATTTGTTTCCTCATTGTGTGGATGTCTTGGCCTCGTCCTTTCTTCTCGTTTTGGTGCACCGCTCCTTTTTCTGAGGCCCTACGTACTACGCCTCGTATTTCGTTTCTTTCGTGGTTGTTATTCACCTTCTTTTCCTTTGCACGCTGAACCTCAAGACAAGATCCTTATCCGTAGGAGTACAACTCCTTCATTCGCAGGAGTACAGCTCCCTTGCATAATGGACCTCAATGCAACGACCCTTGCCGCAGGAGTCCAACTCCTTTATTTGTAGGAGTATAACTCCTTTGCACGCTGCTGGACATCAAGACAAGACCCTTACCCGGAGAAGTACAACTCCTTCGCAAGAGTACAGCTCCCCTACATAATGGACCCCTCAAAACAACGGCCCTTGGCGCAGGGGTGCGACTCCTTTATTTGCAGGAGTATAACTCCTTTGCATGTTGAACCTCAAGACAAGGCCCTTTCGCGCAAGAGTACAACTCCCTTGCATAATGGACCTCAATACAGCTGTCCTTGCCGCATGGTCCAACTCCCTTATTTGCAGGAGTACAATCCTTTGCATGATGGTCCTCCAGACTAGACCCTTGCCTGCAGGAGCACAACTCCTTCATCCGCAGGGGTACAAATACAACGGCCCTTGCCACAGGGTCCAACTCCTTTATTTGCAGGAGTACAACTCCTTGGTCCTCAATTTAAGGTCTTTGCCCCCAAGAGTGCATCTCCTTTGCATGTTGGCCCTCACTATAAGGCCCTTACCGCAGGGGTCCAACTCCTTCCGCAGGACTACAACTCCATCCGCAAGAATACAACTCCCTTGCATAATGGACCACAATACCACGGCCCTTGCCGCAGGACCTTACCTTCTGGCCACTGTACCCGGGTGATTTTTTGGCGATAACAGTTACAATACTGGAATTTGTGCAATATGTGTGATCTTGATCCACCTCTACTTCTTGATACCGGCAATAGTTGTTCCACAATAGTGAGGCAGCAGGAAAGGTTTTCAATATGCTAAAAGGGCATGTGAGGACACTAACAAGAGATATTAGAAACTATTCAGAAAATCGGTCATGCATGTTTCACAACATGGGGTACCATCTCTATAAAAAACATAAGCCTGTAGAATCTTTATTGATGCATGTTTGATCATTGGAAATTCATCAGGTCCAAAGATCCAGAAACCCTTTCATTGAGGTAATAGCTTCAATTACCAGGTTGACCAACAACTGAGATTTGGTATCTACAAATCCCAAATCTTCTAGACACTTCCATAAAGAAACAAGAAGAAGTAGAGCCTGTTAAGTACCTTAAGGCGCCAAAATAGCTCATTTGCATGCAGCAGAGCAGCAAGCTTTGATTTACCATAAACTGCAATACTTCCATGCCTGGAACTTGGCAGGTACAAGAGGTGAATACTTGGAACAAAATCGGAACAGCTAGTGTTCTGGCTTGGAGCTAGCCCTGATGTGTTCAAGAAAAGTTTGAGGGTGAAAACGGCCACAGGTTAGTGAAGGTTGGCTAAATCTCTACTTTTAGAATTATTTGTCTCTGCTAATGTTATGCAACTAAATGACATGTTTGTAACAAATTTGATCTCCAAATTTGCTTGACCCTCCTTATGCCTCAATTGTTTAGTTGCCAAAGTTACCAGTTGAAGACATGGAAGTTACCAGTTGCGGAATCTGCCGATACCACGAAAAGCATTAGTAAGACATTCTCTCTGAAATTCAACATTCATAAGGTAAAAGAAGATAACTGGCTTCTTTGTAATTGAGAATTTAGTCTCAGAAAATCACAATAGCCAGATTAATTTTCAGAGGAAGCGTGCCATCAGGAAGAAAAATGGTAGTTATCACGCTTTTACCACATGATAGAGGTGTGTATGCATGCAATTAGCTCACTTTCTGCGAATGAACCTTTTACCTCCAGCTTTATTATTTTCCTATGCTATACTTGGTTGCAAAAATCTTTAATTGTTGTCCCTAAGAAGATTATTAAGTGCGAACCATCTGGTGCGCATCAATGTTTGATAATAGAACTGAACATTTCAAAACATGATGTAGAGATTTGGCCTTGAAGCAAACAGTACATTGGTGAAATTGTCACGCCCCAAAACCGGACATAACACGGCCATATCACTCAAACCAAAATACTAAGGATATATGCAGCCATTAAAGAAAATAAAGTAATTGAATAAATAAACTCTTTAAAAGTATTAAGAGAAATCCTCATATGGAGTAAATATTAAACCAAATATAAACACTCCCAATCATAACATAAAGCTTAAAACGTCTTCAAGTCACCACATAAGACTTTAATCCAATCCTTTCAAAATAAAAAGAATGTTTGAAAACTGAAAACGACTTAGGTAAGAAATGCCTCTCGCCGATCAGAAATCTGCAGCACTTTAGCTTTAACCTGTGGGGAAGGAAATTGGGGGGGTAAGCTACCACTTGCTTAGTAAGTTTCACCTTACACAATCTACCGGAACAAGCACAATTGTATCATAATAAATATACAAGAAATCCATTTGATAAAACATACATTTTCAAATAAATGATTTTAAACAATAAAATCTAGTAGCTCTTTCAACATGGAAAAACATTGTATCACTCTCTCAAAAGTCATATCGGTAAACTACCCACTATTATACCCGTTGGCACTGGGTTCATATCCAACTATTATACCCGTTGGTCAACTAATCCGATATGTGTTAGCCATGCGTTCATATCCAACTATTCTACCCGTTAGTCAACCAACTCACAATCGTTGGCCATGGGTTCATATCCAACTATTCTAACTCGTTGGTCAACCAACATTCTCACTTGTTGGCCATGGATACCATTTCATAATCATAACATAAAATCCACATACATTGAGAGAGGATATTCCAAAACATATAATCTCATGCTTTCATATTAAAACCCTTTGAAATCATGATAAAACCAACATCTCCCAAGCAAGGAAAATCATTGAGATTCATGAAAACGTATAATCATCATCATCAAGTATACAAAATCGATATCAAAATACCATGTGTTTGTCGCTAGTTGTAGGCAAAATATAAGCATACATGTACATATAAATTGAAAATGATAATTTTCTAATATACTATTTCAATACTAAGAACATAGAGAGTATGAGGATTCACTTACCTTATAAGCTCCAAATATCCAATTGGAATGAGAACCTATAACCACGAAAAGATATATTTTATTAGGTTCTCCTTAATAGGCAGAAACTGTTTTTTGCACAATCCTTACTTAAAAATGCATAATAATTCGTACAAGACTCCAAATACAACTCTGTAAATTTCTCAAGAAAATAGGCACAATTAAAATTCCATTAATAATTTATAATCTTCCTAACTCCTTGTATTTTATTCCCACTAATTAACACAATCAGACCCTTCTGCTAACTTTTATAAACAGACCTCCACTCAGTATTTTCTGAATATCTCCCTGCACAGAATTCTAAAATTTATAAAATCAATGCCACTGGAAACTAGACATAAAAATATTTCCAACCATATAAATCGTATTCTCTATTTTGATTTCTGTAAATTATGATGAATTTTGAAATTGAGTTAGATACTGCAAAAAACAGACAGCACACCTCCTACTCTTCTATTTATTAAAAATTACATAGAACTCCGATTGTTGATCTGTAAAAACCAAAATAAAGTACATTCCACAAGCTTTCTGGTGATGTAAAATAAGCTATATTGTCCTCCAGATTAATTATGAAATTAATTTCCTAATTTCGGATTCCAAACATGTAATCACCACATGACTCCCAATTCACTTCTCCTCCATCCCAAAAATTATAATCTCCTCTCTAACCATAAAATTTCATTGAATAACCACAAAATCAGTAGAGTAATATGATGATTTAGGGTTGAATACTAACCTTAAAGAAAACTCCTCCTTGTTGATTAGAGAAAGACTAATCTCTTTATTCGTCCTTGGTTGGAAGCTCTATAGAGAAAAGAGTTCAATTTAGTTTTCTATTGAGTTTGGTTGCTGGAAAAACTATTAACATGAGCTGCTCCTCTCTTGTTTTGTTAACATAAAGTTTTCCTCCTTTAAATATAAGCTTAGGCTAGGGGGTTTTTTTTTTTGCTTTGTCTGTTGGGTTAGGGTTTGTAATACTCAGCCGATATATAAATATATTGGGCTGGGTTATTACATTCTCCCCTCCTTATAAAAAGTTTCGTCATTGAAACTACGTACCTTCAATATCAAATAGGTGTGGATATTTTTCTCTCATCTCTCCTTCCTTTTCCCACATTGCCTCCCTTGCTGTGTGGTTCGTCCATTGCACTTTCACGTACAAAATTATTCTTCGTCTCAATACTTGTTCCTTTCGATCAGCTGTTCGAATAGGATACTCTTCATAGCTCAGTTTTTTCTTCAACTTGTAACGGCTCATACTCCACCACATGGCAAGGATTTGAGATGTATCTCCTTAACATAGACACATGAAACCCATTATGTACTTTGGACAATTCTGGCGGCAATGCTAACTCATAAGCAACCTCTCCAATTCTCTTTAATACTTCAAATGGTCCAATATAACGGGGACTCAATTTCCCACTCTTTCCAAATCTCATCACTCCTTTAGATGGAGACACTTTGAGAAAACAAAATCTCTAGTATTGAATTTCAATTCCCTTCTCTTTTGATCTTCCAAATTTTTCTGCCGATCTTGAGCTACCCGAAGTCTTTCTTGGATTAGCTTTATCTTTTCCACAGTGATTTGCACAATTTCTGGCCCCAATATCTTTCTTTCACCAACATCATCCCAACATAAAGGAGATATGCACGTTCTTCCATACAATGCTTTATAAGGAGCCATTCGAATGCTTGCTTGATAAGTGTTGTTATAAGCAACTCCAGAAGAGGCAAGTGACTATCCCAATCACCTTTAAGATCTAGCACACATGCCCTCAACATATCCTCTATAATCTGATTCGTCCTCTCTGTTTGCCCATCTGTCTGGGGATGAAATGATGTACTATATTTAAGATTACTACCCATAGCTTGTTGCAAACTCTTCCAAAACTTTGAGATGAATCTAGAGTCTCTGTCAGAGACATTTCTCATTGGAACTCCATGAAGTCGAACCACTCTATCAATATAAAGCTGAGCTAATTTGTCAAGTGGGGTAGTGCATTTAACAGGCAGAAAATGAGCTGACTTTTTAACTCTATCAACAATCACCCACACAGAATTATTTCCTTACCGAGACCTTGGAAGCCCCACCACAAAATCCATAGAGATGTGCTCCCACTTCCATTCAGGTATCTCCAATGGTTGTAGTAATCCAGCAGGCCTTTGGTGCTCATATTTGACTTGTTAACAAACTAAGCACTTTGACACAAATTCTGCAATCTCTCGCTTCATATTGTTCTACCAAAAGTTTTCCTTCAAGTCTCGATACATTTTAGTTCCATCGGGATGTATAGTAAACCTTAAACCATGAGCCTCTTCTAAAATCTCCCTTCATAGTTCAGGATTCTCTGGCACATATAACCGCTTCCCAAATCGCAGGATACCTTCATTGTCAATAAGAAACTCAGGTCTTAGGTTCTTCTCCACCCAATCCCTAATCTCATTAAGGTTCGGATCATCATATTGTTTCTCCTTAATCTTCTTCACTATTGGTGACTCCACTATCAAATTGGCTAGCATGCCATGGATTGTAGAAGGTTTTATCTCTATGTATCTTCACAAAATCTTCTTGCAATTTATCTTGCATGGTAATTAATACTGCCAAAGTACCAGAAGATTTCCTACTAAGTGCATCTGCGACAACATTTGCCTTTCCCGGATGATAATTGATGCTCAAATCATAGTCCTTGATCAGTTCAAGCCATCTTCGTTTTCTTATATTCAACTCCTTTTGAGTGAACAAGTATTTCAAACTCTTGTGATCAGTAAATATCTCACAAGGTTCACCATACAGATAATGCCGCCAAATCTTTAAAGTAAAGACTACTGCAGCCAATTCTAGATCATGTGTAGGATAGTTTTGCCCATATGGCTTCAATTGCCTAGATGCATAAGCAACTCTCCGACACTGCATAAGTACACAACCCATGCCTTTGTTGGAAGCATCACTGTAAATGGTGAATCTTCCCACACCAGTTGGTAAGGTAAGTACTGGAGCACTCACTAACCGTTGTTTTAGCTCCTAGAAACTCTTGTCACAATCTTCAGACCACTCAAAATTGACTCATTTTTTTTTTTGGGTTAAACGGGTCAAAGGAATTGCAATGTAAGAAAATCCTTCGACAAATTTTCTGTAATATCCTTCATGGTTGATATGCTTCAGCACTGGTACATCTCTAGAAGCATCTTCGCTCCCCTCAGCAAACCAAGGGAAGTGGCACCCGTAGTAAGAGAGCCTAAAACTTTGGCAGGATCCTTATTACTTCATTTGGCTTGAAGAAATGTGTTTTATGGTAAAGATCACAGGAGCAAGGAACTACCTCGAATTCTTCAGTAATTCCTTAATAGACTGCCTTACCTTGTTAATTTCAGGAAAAGAAGGGTTAATTGGCGCAAAATTTATAAGCCTGATGCACTGGACAAGGGAATTCCAGAAAAATGATATCGTAAAAGCTGATGGGACAGACTCGAGAATTCCAATTTCCCACTTGTTGTCTAACCATATAGCTTCCTGTTCGAGATGAGGCAAGAATAAAATCAGAATGAATCGCAAATGAGAAATTGGTGATCGGTACTGTAGGCAAGAAAGCAAACACACCAATGGAGGAAGCACCCTTTGTCAGTATCTTTCTAAGGAAAAAAGCAAGTGACACTACCCATTTCTATACATGTATATCCTCGACTGGACTCTATTTTTTGGCTTCATAGGAAATGTCTGCATCCATATGTATTCACAAGTCTTCTCTGCATTAGACATTTTTTCTCCAACAAAAAGTACCTTGGCCTACCACATAGAAATTGAATCCATGCAAGTGGAGAGGGTGGCTCACTGTGCCAAGTATTCTTGTGTCCTGCAAAACTAGCTCCACACTAATATTATAAGGAAGCACCACTAGTTTTCTCCCATTGCTCACCATTGTGTTGTTTGGTGGGTTGCCAGTGTAATTGAATGGAAATATTGGGGTGGCAGGAAAATCAGGAATATAAACTCCATTAGACTAACCAAAGAAGTGAGACTGGAGTATAGCAGTGGTTGGCATTGTAACCGACACGTTGTTTACCGAGGCAGGTTTGGTTTTTGGGACAAGGGTTTGTTCCTAGCCCCACTGTGAAAAAGAATTTCTTATCAACATTTTGAGGTATGTTGGCAGGGAACTGTGTAGTTTCTAGGCTACGGAGTTTGCTTGTGGAAGTTGTGGCAAAGGCGGTGTCATTTAGAGCAAGTAGAGTTGGCTTAAAGAGAGGGAGCTTCTTAATAGAGGACTGAATGGAATTGCTTGGTGATTCATACTCTAGAATTCCAGCCATAGATGAATTGTCAAAAGTTCCTTGGCCGGTTGCATAGGGCCTTGCAGTCATGAGAAAAGTGGCATTAGGGAGGTTGGGTTTGGTCTGCAGAAGAACGGTTTTGGTTTGGCCTGGCGTGATAAGTAAGATCTCAGTGTCAAAAGGCTTGACATAAACAGCATCAACTTATACAATTTTTAGTGTGTGATTTGCTATGCTGAAGAAAAATTCATTGTTGAGGGCGGTGATATGCCAAGAGTTGATGAGGGAGCCACGTCAGCTACCTGCAGGTCTTGAGAAAGTCAAGCAATCCTCGGAAAGCTCAGGGGCTGGAGAGAAGAGTCCAAAACACGAGCTGGCGTGAAAGGGAAGCCAACTATGGAGGAAAAAGGACGAGGGATAAATCGAAAAGAACTGAGAAATACGGTGGTCCACACATGGAGAAAGAGGATAAGACCGCCACGATGGAGGCTGTAGGATGGACAGTATGTGGAGATCATAATAGGGTGGAGATAGGAAAAAAACCCTAGTGGAAAGCAGTGTATTAAATAACATCTCTTTCTTACTTGAGAGGATATACTATACACTTTGGACCTTTGGGAAATAAAATCAAGCTTTGACTTTTCAACTCTACTTCCTCCTCTTTGCATTTTCTACTTTGAATTTTCTCTGGTTATATCATTGTCGCCGTCTATGGGAAACCAACAAAAAGCTTGATTGTGTTGGTATGAGTGCTAGGAGGAAGCTTGAGTGGGAGGACGATGATGAAGAGGCTGAGCTGCCGGCAACTTTCAACTCTCTCTACGATTTCTCAGCTTTAGATCGTCAGAGGGAGTTGGCAGTCAGAGCTAGTGGGCGCAAGCTCCTGGAAAGTCGCGACTTTGGGGCCATGGAGGCTCAGTTCCGTGAAGCCATCTCAAGTTTGCAATTTTTACAAAGGGAGGGACTGATTGGAAGCCCAGAGGAGCTGAGGGGGAGATTGGCCCCTCCCAGCAAAGGAAAGGAGCTGGAACGAGAAGAGGAGCTGGAAAGCAGTAAGGAGCCACCAGATCCACGCCTGCTGGAGAGAAGCTGGAGAAGGAAGCGCGAAAAGGGTGCACAAAGCACACCCGACGGGCGAACTCCTAGAGAAAGGAGCCATCTTGGTGGTCTACAAGTACCTCCTGAGGGTACCTAGAAGGAAAGGCCTCAACTTGAGGCCTAGGAAGAGATGGAGACGGAGTATGAGACACCTGGGCGGGAGGCCCGTGGTGGAAGGAGCCATTTGGGTGAAAGATCCCACCTTGATGGTGTGGCGAGGCTTGATCTGGAGAAAGGAGGGGCTCATCGAGAAAGGGGCTACCAAGGGGCACGAAAAAGTGTGGAGCAAAGGCAAGAAGGGGAGATCTGTGAGGAAAGGAGGTATCTATGGGGTGAGAAAGCCCTTACACCCCTGAGGACATCAAAGGTACCGGACTAAATCCAGCTCGACTCGAGTGGCGCACCTAGGTAATGGTGGGTGAGTCTCCCAAATGAGGTTTTCTGCATACACGAGGACTTCCAAATGAGGAACAAGTCGCTTACCACTTGAACCAACCTCAATTGGTCTTGTTTTTCTTGTTTCTCCTCCACCACACCACAAACCGCCGGTTGGTTTCAGAAAATTTTTAATTCAATTTTTAGATTAAACGAAACTGAGTTTAAGATTCCTTCACCCCCGTACTCCTTCATCATCCACACATCATCATCCACACATCAACATCCATATGGGGGGTCATCCGCGATGTCGGGTTTGCCGAGGTCGACAATGGAGAGGGTCCAGGCTAAGGATGGATTTGGTGTAGAGGGAGCAGTGGAGGTGGAGGTGGACGAAGTCGAGGCCGTCGATGAGGGTGCAGAGATAACTGGTGATGCAGCAGAGGGAGAGGAGAGTCTTGACGGGGAGCTGCAGGATGATATCTTGACGTCTCTCGATCCAATTTCGAAGAAGAAGAAGAGGCGGATTTTATTTTATTTTTTCCTTTTTAGGTTTTAGGCTTTTTAATTTTTGGGGGAATGAGGAGAGCGAATGGATGGATGGATTGGAGGGATTTTTATAAGGAAAGTGAAGTGAATTCTTGACATCTCTCAATCTGATTTGGAAGAAAGGAAGAATTGTTTTCTTTCTTTTCTTTTTAGGTTTTGGGCTCTTCAATTTTAGGGGAAAAAAATTTCAATCCGATTTGGAAGGAGATGGAGATTTGTTTTCTTTCTTTTTTAGGTTTTGGGATCTTCTTGGGAAAAAAATTTCGATCCCATTTCGAGGAGGAGGAAGATCTGTTTTCTTTTTCTTCTCTTTTTAGGTTTTGGGCTCTTGAATTTTGGAAGAAAATCTCGATCCTATTTCGAAGTACAGGGAGGAAGAATTGTTTTCTTATTTTCCTTTTTAGGTTTTGGGTCTTCAATTTTTGTGAAGAAAAGGTAACTACTGTAAATAGCTTAGTCTCCTACAAAATAAAAAACCAATAAAAAAACCACACAAAATCTTTCTTTAATTATCTGGGAGGAAGATTTGTTTTCTTTTTTTTTTTTCTTTTCAGGTTCTGGATCTTCGATTTTGGGGAAGGAAAGGAAACTAAGATCTTCCTTTAATTACATGGGAGGAAGATTTGTTTTCTTTTTTTTCTTTTTAGGTTTTGGGTCTTCAATTTTTGGGGAAGGAAAGGAAACTATCGTAAATACCTTAGTCTCCTCCAAAATAAAAAACAAAAAAAAAGGCACTCAAAATCTTTCTTTAATTATCCGTTTCATTTCTTTCTTTAATTTTCTATGTTAATTTCAGAATATTTTTTAGTCAACGGTCTACTTATTTTTTAAATTAAAAAATCATCTGAAACTAACCAAAGAAAATTAAATTTTACAAAAAGAAAAAATAATAAAAAATTTGGCCTTAGGCAGGCTTGCCTGCCACATGTCAATCTCTGGAGGCCCACCGGTGATTGCATGTAAGATGGACAATAACACCCGGTTTTACTTAACTTTAAGGACAACAACGGTGATTTCCAAAGTACAAGAACAACTACGACGAAAATAAAAAAGTGAAGGCACATAAAAAGCCTTTTTACCCCCTGAAATTTGAACTAAATAAGATTCTGCACTTATTTCCCTTCGATCCACTTAATGCATCTCACTTTATATGGACACAATTTTTTACTATTCTTTCAGATCTCTAACTTCCATTTTGTAGAGATGGCAGTAAATTGTCAACACGGGACATGCAAGAGATAGTTCGAGCAATACCAGAATACAGTGAGCAAAAATTGACAAGATTTCCCTCCATGTAGATGTTAGTTTGTTTCTTTCTAATTTTATTTATTATCTTTCTGAAAATTAATTCAAAGAATTGTCCACTTCCAATGCGAATATAGTTTAGATTTGGTGGAACATTTTTTTTTTTAACTTTTCTTTTGGCACACTCCTTGTCTCCTATATTGTGTTTAGCACAGTTCTTAGAGTCACAAAACTTTTTCTTGAAAATAAATTGACGAGCTCCACATTCTGCTTTCTAGATAGTGTTTGCTTCTACAAATTAAAGGCTTTCGGCAGCTGGGCAAGGATCTTGTTTTCGGAGATGCAGGGATGCAGGAGGCAATAAAATTATTGTAGCAAGAAGTAAGGACTTGCAGATAGTTTTTATTTAAAAAAAAAGGACTTACAGATAGTTTTTATTAAAAAAAAAAAAGGACTTACAAATAGAAGAAATCTATCCATGTTTCAATTTTGTGTAGACCATAATAAACCGTAGCAAGTTCGTTTGCAGAATGCCAAACGAAAAAACAAGTTGAGATTGTTGATTATCCTCTCAGTTATATACCCTGAAAAGTTTGAGGGTGAAAACAGCAACAGGTTAACGAAGGTTGGCCAATTCTCAGCGGATGTATGTTGTCTTTGCTGATGTTATGCAACTAAATGTTCTGTACATGTTTGTAACAAATTTGATCTCCAAACTTGCTTGACCTCCTTATGCCTTAATTGTTTAGTTGACAAAGTTACCAGTTGAAGATATGGAAGCTGTGCATAACATGATTGCTAACCATCTGGTGTGCACTGACCATTTCAAAACCTGATGCATAGATTTGGCCTTGAAGCAAATAGCACATAGGTGAAATAGTGTTGTTTTCTGATTATTCTTCAGGAACTTATTGAACTGCATAGCAAAGGTGACCGTCCATGTGTAAATGGAACAAGTGATGACTCTTGCTCATTCAGTTAAATCAAGAAGAACACGATCATGGGCTCAATGCCATTATTCTGAAAGCAGCCATCTAAGGAGACTCTCTTCCCCCATAAGCAGTTTGCAGTCAGAAAATGGGATGTTGAAAATGCTATGATTCTATGTTTCTGTGCATTTTGCATCTTTCTGCTCTCTGTTTTCCTTCTCCATTGTCCAGTAGTGGAAGAGTACTAGAACATTCATCACCAAGCAACAAAATCGGCAGGCGTGTCTCTGTCTTTACTACTGGGGGAGCAACTCGATCGGAGGTAAGAGAGCATTTTGATTATTCAAAGCTTTCCAAATTATGACAATAATTTTTGTTTCTGTAAACCAACATTCATCACCAAGCAACAAAATGGGTATTCAAATGCTTTTTGTAAACCAATATTATGACAATAACCCCTACAGCTATTGCTTTTTCCCAAACCTAATCCATATACTTTATGAATCTGCACGGAAGAGTGTTGTGTGCATTGCAATTCTGAACCGAAAAGCTCAACTGAATAAGTTCCTGCATTATCTGTCAATATAATGGTATTCCACAAAATTTAAGAGAAGCAGTTTTCCAAATTTAAGGACAAACTATACTACTACAGCATCAACTCGATCCCTCCATCTATAGTTTTAAGTTAAAGGAAACAAGGTCTGCCACACTAGATAATTATAATGAAAAACACACGGGCACACAAAACGACAGCATGAGCAACGCTCCATTTTCCGCTATCCAGCATTCTCCGATCCCATGCCTTCTCCGTGCTAGTGACGATCATCAATCACCAACCCTGCAAACAAGTAATATACCATGAAACATCATGATGCTAGACCGAATGACAGGGCCAAAACTCAAATTCGGCTTCAACCACTTAAGTCAAAACAAAGACAAGACAAGATTTAATCTATGGAGGTAGGTTTAATCCGATTTGAAAGAAGGCTCATTGTAACAGCTTGTTACCTGCCAACCACATCTGTGTCGGATAAAAGACTCCAACATATATGCCCGTTCTTCCTTTTTTCCTCGTGTCCGACTTTCTTCAACCTCATCATAGATAACCCTAGCCGAACAGATATACATAGTTCTAGCAGACTTCTCCACCGCCTTGAATGCAATTTCAAAAGCAGTTTCGCCCAATGCCAGAAAATGGTATGCCCCTGTCACTTTTGGAGATTCCAACTTATGTCCCTACAATAAAAATTTTCAAATGGTATCACAAACTTGAAGTCACATGAAATTACATAACAGTGGAGTGATCCGCATAATGAGCCCAACAAGCATATCTCACAGCAAAAGAAAGGAAACAAGAGGCAAACCATTTTTTCATTGTATCTCGCAACTGCAACCTCCGCACACTTGTTAATGAGCAACAAATTTTCTGAGTCATTTAGATCAACATAAAAAGATCTACCTGCATTTAAATGGACATATAGACAAAATCAGAATTCAAAATTGAAGAAAAAAAAAGGAAAAACATAACAAGACCCAATGAACACCCAAGCAAGCAATATTTCAAAAGAGTAACAAATTTGTAACTGCTCATAAAATTTTAATCTGGGATATGCATTTGGATCTGTAATGTTCATGAAGTTCTGAAAGAGCAAGCAAGTATTTACCTCTGTTGTTTTTACCTTCCTCTGAACTTCGTGAAAAGGACACAACCCTAACCAACCGACTGACCTGATTAAATTTAACCACAAAGTCACAACAAAAGCTATCATCCCCATTCGTTTCTTTAACGGTCAAGGCCAGGTAGAGGGTCATAATGTCGCCCTCACAGCGGTAACTTGCAGAATAAACCTCCTCCGGCCGAGGAATTTCTAAATCCTTCAATAATGAGAATAGAAGTAATAAGTTTCACAAATAAAATCATAATTACCATCACCTAAATAGGGTTGGAAACACTTACAATTTTCGTCAAGAAATTCTGAATTCTTGTCAAAACAAAGAAATATGCGATCTCGTCTATGTCATTATACCAAGAAGATTCTGAATCTGTAAGAAGAAGAAGGCATCAAGTTCGTACAGACATCATTAGAGCACAAGAATGTAGCAATATAATTAGAACCAAAAAGGCCATTGTTATTGAATCATGAGAATCATTATCATCAGAGTTACTAATGGATCAAAAAAAAAGATGGGGTTAATTAAAGCATACACTTGATTACCGATATGATCTCGAGCAGGCAGGCGCATAAACTTCCGCACCAAATCAGGCGTACGGCTGTAACAAGGACTGTCCACCTCAGTCCGACAATGATGGTAGTGACCGGTGCGTTCGTCTAAAGCCTTGAAAGTTATGTAGAAGTGGATATCGTAAGAGCCTGCCCTGATATTAGTCCAAAGGGTCTCCACATTCTTCAGAGCTTCACCCTATAAATAAATACAAAGGCATACATTTAAAGGAGGTATATATATTTTGATACAATTAGGGTACATAGAATAGAACAGAAAGCAAAAAGAGGAGACGAAAGGGAGGAACCATTGTGGTATTATATTTGGACAGAGCAATGTCAATGCAAACATCGATTCTGTCTTTATATTCTTCATAAAGAGGATGCCTGTTGGTAAAAGGGAGAGGATAAAGGGCAGAACGAGGATGATCCCAGAGCTGCGCTGGCGGGTCAGTATTAAATTTATCAAAACCCTGCATATGTATAAATATTCATAAGGAATTATGACAAATAGCACATAAGAAATAATAGTAATACATAATAATAATATGTAATGAGCAAGATAATTGATAGGAAAGAGACAGTATTACTTGCATTATAAATGAAGTTAGTTCTGTCTACATATCTCTCTATCTCCTCAAACTCCTCCATTCCGAAACGTTTAATTAACTGTTGTCTCCTCGCTTCAAAAAAGTTGAAACCACCATTATCTTCTTCTCTTCTTCTTTTGCTTTCTGCTAGTTCTTTTTCTTTTCTTTTTTTCTTTTCTTCTTCGTCTTCTTCTTCTTCATCATCACTACTGAAGGAACAGAGAAAGCTGCGGTAAGGATGATCCTCTTTGGATGTGTGGGAGCCCCAACATCCGACATTAAAATGCACACAACAAGGCCGATGACCCACGTCTGTCAAGTCAACCAAGCTCCAACCTGAGAGAGACCAACCCTCCAACCCCCCTCGAATCCAACCCAAACCATCTAAGGGTTGCTCACCACCAGACGACGAGCTTTCAGCAGCCGCCTCCGCCTCAAACTCAGCCTCAGCCTCAGCCTTAACCCTAGCCTCAAACTCAGCATCAGCCTCAGCCCTAGCCTTAGCCTTAGCCTGCGCCCGCCTAGCAGCAACGGCCACCATTTGGTGAAAGGTTTTGTCCTTGTCGACACCAGCCGAGGAAGCCATGACCAATACCGATAACTTGTAAAAGCAAGCGGGAATGAATAAGAAGATATGTTATTGAATTTAGAGGTAGCATGAGCTATAGCTATTTATACTAGTGGAAAACCTAGATAGAAAAGAAAAATCTAAAACAAAAAAGGAATACTGCTATACTAGAGATTATGTTCCTGCATCATAGCGTGTAGCCAAATTTTGCAAATTCCTACCACAACCACAGAAAAAATTAATTTGCAAAGAAGAGAAAACAAATAGCCACTCACCACCAGCAGAAAGAAGAATTAGTAAATATGTCTCTTAGCGGAGGCGGATCGTGAGCTCTCGTTTTCTGCAGCTGTAAGAAGCAGCGAATGAAAATTTTGGGTTGGGGGTGAGGGTTTGTGGCAGTATATAAACACGAGACCAGAGGGTTCTTTATTCTGTGTGTTATAATTCTGTGGACTTATTTCGGACTTCAACCTTAGTTTTTGCAATAAGGGCTCAAAAACATTCCAAGATAGGGGCATTTGTAATTTATTGGGCTTCGGTTTGTACGAGCCGAATTCCGGGTAGAACCGCTTGAGAGATAAAGAACTTCAAAAATCAATTAAATACCCTAACGAGTCATTACCGCCGAAGAAATTGGGAAGTAGAATTCACTTTTTCAAAAAAACAATTATCATCCCAAAACAATGAGATTTTTGGGTGTTTCAAATTGCAAATTACTAGCTCACTTAGCTCGTGTATTAATTGATTTTTTAAAAATAATTGAACATTTTAAAAATTATTTTTAGTCATTTTTTATGTAATATACTCAAATAAAATTATAAAACAAATCTTTGACATAATTTTTTCCCAAATTATAAATTTTTCTCCAATTTTTAATACAAATAAAAAAATAAATTAAAAAATTATTATGCATAAAAAAATAATATAGAATATAGAATATAAAACAAAAAAATAAATAAATAAACTGTTTAATAATAATATAAATAATAATAAATTTTGTATATTTAAACATGCATCATTGGCCCCTAAAAAAATATTAAACAACTGAAAAAAATAAAAGAAAAACATAATAGTAAACCAAAATTAAAAAACATAAAATAATAATTTTTAAAATATAAATGAAGAAAATAAACAAAAAATTGATTATCAGGTAAAAAACAATAAAATAGGAAAATACAAAAAGGAGAAAAAAATAAATAAAAAACTAATTTAGTAATAATATAAATACTATATAATTTTTAAAGTTAAACATGCATCATAGTAAACACGTGCCGGAACTGATACGACCCAACCAAACAAAACCCAGCATACAGTGTATACAACAGTAACTCGGGCTCAACAGCCCAAAATAAAAACGTCAATAACAACATCTTAACCGGCCCAATGGCCCAACAATAGTAAAAATAATGCACAGCGGAAGACTTAATAACTCACAAAACATTGTATGCGACATTGATGCAAACTATGGTTCCGAGTCCTGTCCAAGGGATAATGCCGCAGCCTGTCTGGAATGCACCAAACCTGTACCACAAATAACTCATCCTACGGGATGAAAGCCCGCAGGTGAGGGGTGAGTCCGAAGTGCTCACCGACGAAGGATAGACAATCAATATGCACACTATAAACACTCAAGGTCAAAAACAAGCAAAAACCGCCAAAATACTTACCAAACCAAAAACTCAACCCAAAACCGGTCCAAGACCAAAAAGACTAAACACAAAAATCCAACTTTCCAATTTTATCTTTCCGGGCCCCGTCACGGATAAGCTAGGGTCAGACCTGGTTATCAACATATTCCGGGTGCCAGACCAAATCCAGAGAACCCAGGGATCGACATCCCAAAAATACGAACCCAGGGATAGACATCCAAAAAATAATCATGGGATAAACATCTCAAGCATAGACATGCTTATCACAAGTAACCCAGTTCACGGCCACCACGAAACAGTCTTAAACTATCGAGTCGTACCACTACTTATCACGTGACAATTATATTATCATCATCAAAATCAAATCACAGGGATCAACATCCCTAACCAAAATACCGGGATAGACATCCCATCCAAAACCGAGGATCGACATCCTTATCACATTTTATTATTTAATCCATTATACTTATTCCAAAAGACACAACATTAGACATCCAAAACAACCAGGACACCGGGATAAACATCCCGAACCAAACCACAGTAAATGCAACATCCAACAGTGCAATAATCATCAAAACATAATAACCGAGTAATAGAGGCACATATTGAAGGAAATCCATCCTCACCTTGGCCGATTACTCAACTCGAGAGACAATGACCGGTCCGACACCGGCTCCTCGGGAAACTGCCCGATATCCGAACCTATACAACAAAACAATATATACACATAAATGCGCATAATCGGTATGCTATGATGCCAAAACTGCGAAATAACCCATCCCGGTTCATATCCTTTATTATCAACTTTTACTGAAAATATTATATCATACGTATATCCAAATGTAATTTCGATACCATACTTTAATTAAAACTCTTTCCAAAATATTTTCATAAAATAATATACTTTTTCCAAAATAATAATTACCATAATTTTTCAGGAAATTATAACATATGTATACATTTTCCATAATATTTCCACAAAAATTAGTATACTTTCCAAAATATAATTTACAAGTATTTTTTTCTTTAGAAAACTCCATTTCCAGAAAGTATATTAACATAAACTTATTTTCTAAAAATAAATACGAATTTATAAATACACATATATATTTCCAACATAAAATACTTTTCTAAATAATTACATTATCAAAATAGTTATATATTTCAGAAATATAAATCATGTATACCATATATATTTCTCAAAGTTAATTACCATAATTTTCTAGAAAAATAATAATAATATGTTATTTCTAGAAAATTTATCATTGTATATATATATATATATATATATCTTTTCCTAGATAAACATAATATTAATTTTCTAAAACAACATTTAATTATCTTAATTTACAAGAATCAAAGTATATATCTTTTCAAAACCTCAAACCCAGAACCTTACATATAATTTTCCAAAATAATATTTACCCTTTTTTCCAGAAATTAATTAGTAGAAATTAGTTATATATATATATATATTATTTTTTAAAAGAAACAAAAAATCCGGACTGTGCAACCCAGGGAAGGTGAAACGCCCCGACCCGTATTTACCGTACACAGTAAACACGTGTCGGAACTGTGACGACCCAACCAAACCAAGCCTAGTATACAGTGTATACAACAGGAGCACGGGCTCAACAGCCCAAAATAAAACAACAATAATCATCATAACCGGCCCAATGGCCCAACAATAGTAAAAATAATGCACAGCGGAAGACTTAACAACTCACAAAACACTGTATGCGACACTGATGCAAACTATGGATCCGAGCCGTGTCCAAGTGATAACGTCGCAGCCTGTCTGGAATGCATCCAACCTGTATCACAAATAACTCATCCTACGGGATGAAAGCCCGCTGTTGAGGGGTGAGTCCGAAGTGCTCACCGACGAAGGAAAGACAATCAATATGCAACACAGTAATTACTCAAGTCGAAAACAAGAAAAAACCGCCAAAATAAAACAAATCAAAAGACTCAAATAAAATCCAATTTCCAATTTTTTCTTTCCGGGCCCCGTCACGGATAACTAGAGGTCAGACCTGGTTATCAACATATTTTGGGTGCCAGACCAAATCTAGAGAACCCAGGGATCGACATCCAAAAAATACGAACCCAGGGATAGAGAACCCAAAAATAATCACGGGATAGACATCCCAAGCATAGACATGCTTTTCACAAGTAACCCAGGTCACGGCCACCACGAAACAGTCTTAAACCATCGAGTCGCACCACTACTTACCACGCGACAATTATATTATCGTCATCAAAACCAAATCACAGGGATGAACATCCCTAACCAAAATACCGGGATAGACATCCCTACCCAAAATTAAGGATCGTCATCCTTATCACAATTTATTATTAATTCCGTTATACTTAAACCAAAAAGACGCAAGGATAAACATCCAAAAACCAACATGGGATAAACATCCCGACCACAATCAAGACAATGGGATAAACATCCCGAACAAAACCACGACAAACGCAATGATCATCAAACACAATAACCGAGTAATACAGGCACATATTGAAGGAAATCCATCCTCACCTTGGCCGATTACTCAACTCCGGAAACAATGACCAGTCCGACGCCGGCTTCTCGGGAAACTGCCCGATATCCGAACCCATACAACAAAACAGTACATACACATAAAATGCACATAATCGGTATGCTATGATGCCAAAACTACGACATTACCCATCCCGGTTCATATCTTTTACTATCATCTTTTACCGAAAACATTATACCGTACATATATCCGAATATAATTTCGGTACCATACTTTAATTAAAACTCTTTCCAAAATATTTCATTAAAATAATATACCTTTTTCCAAAATGATAATTACCATATTTTCCCAGAAAAATAATAACGTGTTTATATTTTCCAGAAAATATATAGTATTTATCTTTTTCTAAATATATATATTAATATTTTTCATCACAAAATATAATTACCTTTAATTTCTCAAATTACATATATATATATTCCTCAACCATAATTTTCCAGGGAAAAACAATATATATATATTAAATTTTCAGAAATTAATTTCATGATATTTATATTTTTTCCAATTAATAATAGTTTTTCCAAAACAAAACTTAATTATTTATCAAATTATATATATTTATATTTTCCTCAAAATACCAAAATTAAATTGACCATAATTTTCTCAAAGTAAATATATAATTTTTTTCCAAATTATATACCAAATATATAATTAAACGGACTGGGCCATGAATAGTGCCGGCCCAGACCAAGGCAGCAGGCCTGCCAAGGTTCGGCCCAGCACCAGCCCACAGCCCAAGCCCAAGCTAACCCAGCCCAGAACTATGCGACCCGACCAGAAGATACAGGTCGTCGCAAACCCGTGCTCACCTCGGCGGGTTGTGCAGCCGCGGCGGCGACACGGATTGAGGCAGGAGAAGACGAGCACTCCAACAGCAGCGGCGGACGAAGGCGACTCCGTGGACAGTGGAAACTCGGGCGCGACGGCGCTGGAGGCTGAGCAGCGACGCGGGAGAAGCAGATCCGCCGGGTCTACTCGCGGGTCAACGGCAGCTGGCGGCGCGTCTCGCGGCGGAAGGCGACGAGGACGACGGCTTCGTGGTCGCGACGGGACGGCGAGCTCGGTGGTGGCGGCGGTGTGACGAGAGGTGGCGCGGAACGCTCTGGCGAGCACAGTAACCGCTCGGGAGGAAGGTAGCTACTGTTGACTCCTTTTTTTTCTCTCTTTTTTTTTCTTTCTCTCTTTTCCTTTTTTTCCTCTCCTTTTCTTTTTTTTTCTCTTCTCTTCTTCCCCTCTCCTGCTTTCTTCTTTTTATAGGCGTAATAATACTCTGCGCATGTGAATCCTTAATATTGTAGCTTGTCTGCATTACGGAGCGAGTCCGGTCCGAACCAGAAAATAACTGATACCCCCCTTAGTTATTTTCCGGTGTGATTTTTTTGAGAATTCCGGAACCCGAAAAATACCAACTTAGGTCCGAAAAATCCACGGAAAAATCACGAGCGCGGGAAAACTCTTGGTTTCGAAAAACGTCGCCCGATTTACCTTGAATTAATTACCCAAGATTAATTCAATAGTAAATCACGGTAAAAAGACTTTTATAGTCCAGGTAAAAATCCAAAATTTTTACCCGGGCTGTTACAGTCTACCCACCTTAAAAAGAATTTCGTCCCCAAAATTCCGTCTTATCCGTGGGTCCTACCACGATAAGCTTCTGGCACGCTCTGCCAGGTGTCCAAACTCAACCCGAGATACCGCTTATACCCTTAAGCGACATCTTGTCCTCTATAAGAACGAAACCTCATGACTGGCATACTCACACACAGTCATGGACTCTCCACTGAGATCAAGAACTACCTCAGACTCTGAGAACAACAGTTACATCGGCGGCACTGCTTTCCCGAAAAGCTCCGATGAAGAACCTCCCAAGAAGCGGTTCAAAACCAACATCATCGGCCTGAACGAGCACATGGTCGTCACCAGCAGACGGCGAAAGAAGCGTGCTCCCAAAGAAGCTGAGGATAGGAAGGGCAAGGCGACGGCTGAAAGCAGCACTCCACAGCAGACGCTGACGCAGCTGAACGTCTCACTGAAGAAGATCAGCTCGGCGGTGATGCAGATCAAACTGGCGTGCGCGGAACTCTTCTCTCACGTGAAGAACATCCAAAAGTTTGTAAAAGACTTAGAGAAGCAAGTAGCTCCATAGAGTACTTCTTCTCCTGTTGTAAAACCGTTATGAATTAAATAAAATAAGCTTTCTTTTAAAATCAAAATTCTTATATTACAAAGTCTTGTGTTAAGCAGAAAAATAAATCATCTCAAAGTAGAACAAAAATTAATAAAAAAAATAAAATAAAATAAAGAGATTAAAAACAAAACTCGTTTAACAAAATCCAAAACATAAAGAAATTAAAACAAAAACATGTTTCCGTGCTCGGCGCTCTAGATCGATCGTAACCATCCTCGATCCCGAGAAACGTAACGTACACAGCTAACGGTGACGTCCGTTTCCCTCGTGACAAAGACGTCCGTTAACTCGCAAGGCGGTGACGATCACGAGAGCGTCCTGTGTCCCTCGAAAGAAACGTTACCCACTTGTTCACAAATTCCGCATGAGCCAAAAACGTCTGTCAAGTCTCTTATCCCTCCACGATGTCCGAACAGTTGTAAGCTTGTCGCACATACACTCCACTCGAGGTATGGTCCCATCAGTCTAGCCTCAACGGTCAGGGATGCATGTGATAAAAGATGCAGGAAAATATAGAAAAACCATAAAAAGATAGGACAAAGTAGCCAGGGATAAAAGATGCAGGAAAATATAGAAAAACCATAAAAAGATAGGACAAAGTAGCCAGGGCGAAAGAAAATCGTAAGTTAGAAGAGAGCTGAAAAACACTGGCATAGTAGCCCGAAAAACGTATAAAGTAATAAAGCAGTAAATGAAGCAACGACAAAATTTTCTAAAAGAAAAATCTTGAAAATCGAAAACAGTAATCACGCTCCCCATAAGAGTATAAAAGAAACGGAGCGGTGAGGTGTAAATCATCAAAAGCATCTAAAAGCAACAAAACGCTAAGGCAAAAGAAACTACCAAACTCAGAAAATCAAAACACCAACGCGTCCGAAACAACATGCCTGCTCCCTCATCCGTCTTCTTCGTCGAAGGTGCCAACCTAGGCAGAAGAAACCAACTGGCCTACAGCATGATCAACGAGCGTCCAGAAGAACTACAGAACGAGCTCGGCAGAATGCCACGTCTGATCTTCGTCGACGAACTCTACTCATCAAGGTTCTACGTCACTCCCATGGAAGAGACGTTCTTCCTGGAGGACCAAGGCACTCTGAGGACCTCCTACTACGGCTCGGCAAACTCCATCATGTTCTTCATCTCCGAAAGACTTCAGGAGTTCAACCTAGAGTCCACTTGCCACTTCCTGGAGCAAGGTACCTACTACCAGCTCTCGATGACGGCCCAGAGCATGTCCAGAGTAACTCGTCTGCCCACAACTTGGCCAAAGGCCCGACTACTGGTGTGGAACTGTAGAGGAGTCGCTAGGCGTTCCTAGGAGTTCTCGCGTACCCTGAGGGACCTGAAAAACCAATACAAGCCAAACATGGTTCTTTTCACGGAGACCCAGTGGCAGCCTCAAGACGATCACGGTCTCATCCCACTCCGGTTCCCTCAAGCAAACCGGTTCGAGCTTCCAGGCCAGAACAACGCAGGCAGCATGTGGTTCTCGTGGAGCGACAGCATCCAGGTCAACATCAATAATGACCCCAACAGCTTCAGGGTCAACGTCGTTCCAAGGCGATGAATGTATTTTCCCTTTTTATAAAATATCAATGTAATATTTCTGTCTGTAATCAAAATATTAGTATTATTAATAATATTTATATTTCTGCTTATTTATGGCATCATTACCTATTATGTGTATGTTCTGCGACAGCTGGCGTCCCTTGACTGGATCCATAATGCACTAACTAAAATGATATAAAATAATAAACAAATGGAGCATACTATGCAAACAAGGACAACAAACACACAAAGACTGCCCAACAAGACCTAACGCCCGCTACGCTACCAAAATGAACCGCCCCGACCCGTATTTACTGTACACAGTAAACACGTGCCGGAACTGTGACGACCCAACCAAACCAAGCCCAGCATACAATGTATACAACAGGAGCACGGGCTCAACAGCCCAAAATAAAACAACAATAATCGTCATAACCGGCCCATTGGCCCAACAATAGTAAAAATAATGCACAGCGGAAAACTTAACAACTCACAAAACACTGTATGCGACACTGATGCAAACTATGGATCCGAGCCCTGTCCAAGGGATAACGCCGCAGCCTGTCTGGAATGCATCCAACATGTATCACAAATAACTCATCCTACGGGATGAAAGCCCGCAGGTGAGGGGTGAGTCCGAAGTGCTCACCGACGAAGGAAAGACAATCAATATGCAACACAGTAATTACTCAAGTCGAAAACAAGGAAAACCCGCCAAAATAAAACAAATCAAAAGACTCAAATAAAATTCAATTTCCAATTTCATCTTTCCTGGCCCCGTCACGGATAACTAGAGGTCAGACCTGGTTATCAACATATTTCGGGTGCCAGACCAAATCCAGAGAACCCAGGGATCGACATCCCAAAAATACGAATCCAGGGATAGACATCCCAAGCATAGACACGGTTATCACAAGTAACCCAGGTCACGGCCACCACGAAACAGTCTTAAACCATCGAGTCGTACCACTACTTACCACGCGACAATTATATTATCGTCATCAAAACCAAATCACAGGGATCGACATCCCTAACCAAAATACCGGAATAGACATCCCTACCCAAAATTATGGATCGACATCCTTATCACAATTTATTATTAATTCTGTTATACTTAAACCAAAAAGACGCAAGGATAAACATCCAAAAACCAACATGGGATAAACATCCCGACCACAATCAAGACAGTGGGATAAACATCCCGAACCAAACCAGGACAAATGCAATAATCATCAAACACAATAACCGAGTAATACAGGCACATATTGAAGGAAATCCATCCTCACCTTGGCCGATTACTGAACTCCAGAAACAATGACCGGTCCGACGTCGGCTCCTCGGGAAACTACCCGATATCCGAACCCGTACAACAAAACAATACATACACATAAATGCACATAATCGGTATGCTATGATGCCAAAACTGCGAAATTACCCATCCCGGTTCATATCTTTTATTATCATCTTTTACCGAAAATATTATACCGTACGTATATCCGAATATAATTTCGGTACCATACTTTAATTAAAACTCTTTCCAAAATATTTCATTAAAATAATATACCTTTTTCCAAAATGATAATTACCATATTTTCCTAGAAAAATAATAACGTGTCTATATTTTCCAGAAAATATATAGTATTTATCTTTTTCTAAATATATATAATAATATTTTTCATCACAAAATATAATTACCTTTAATTTTTTAAAGTACATATATATATATTCCTCAACCATAATTTTCCAGGGAAAAACAATATATATATTAAATTTCCAGAAATTAATTTCATGATACATATATTTTTTCCAATCAGTAATAGTTTTTCCAAAACAAAACTTAATTATTTATCAAAGTTTATATATTTGAATTTTACTCAAAATACAAGAATTAAATTGACCATAATTTTCTCAAAGTAAATATATAATTTTTTCCAAAATTATATACCAGATTATGAATAAATAAATATATATGTATATATTGTATTTTCTTTTAATTAAACGGACTCGGCCATGAATAGTGCCGACCCAGATCAAGGCAGGAGGCCTGCCAAGGTTCGGCCCAGCACCAGCCCACAGCCCAAGCCCAAGCTAACCCAGCCCAGAACTATGCGACCCGACCAGAAGATACGGGTCGTCGCAAACCCGTGCTCACCTCGGCGGGTTGTGCAGCCGCGACGGCGACACGGATCGAGGCAGGAGAAGACGAGCACTCCAACAGCAGTGGCAGACGAAGGCGACTCCGTGGACGGTGGAAACTCGGGCGCGACGGCGCTGGAGGCTGAGCAGCGACGCGGGAGAAGCAGATCCGCCGGGTCTTCTAGCGGGTCAACGGCAGCTGGCGGCGCGTCCCGGTGCGGAAGGCGACGGGGACGACGGCTTCGAGGTCGCGACGGGACGGCGAGCTCGGTGGCGGCGGCGGTGTGACGAGAGGTGGCGCGGAACGCTCCGGCGAGCACAGTAACCGCTCGGGAGGAAGGTGGCTACTGTTCACTTTTTTTTCTTTTTCTTGTATTTTCTTTATTTTCTTTCTTTTTTTTTCTGTATTTTTCCCTCTTTTTTTTCTTTTCCATTTTTTTTTCTATTTTTCTTCTTTTTCTCTCGATTTCCTTTTTTTTCCTTTCTTTTATTATTTTTTTCATTCCTTTTTCTTCTTCTTTTTTCTCTCTCTTTTTTTTTTCTTTCTCTCTTTTCCTTTTTTTCCTCTCTTTTTTTTCCCTCTCCTTTTCTCTTTTTTTCTCTTCTCTTCTTCCCCTCCCCCGCTTTCTTTTTTTTATAGGCGTAATAATACTGTGCACATGTGAATCCTTAATAATGCAGCTTGTCTGCATTACGGAGCGAGTCCGGTCCGGACCAGAAAATAACTGATACCCCCCTTAGTTATTTTCCGGTGTGATTTTTCTCAGAATTCCAAAACCCGAAAAATACCAACTTAGGTCCGAAAAATCCAAGGAAAAATCACAAGCGCGGGAAAACTCTCGGTTTCGAAAAACGACGCCCGATTTACCATGAATTAATTACCCAAGATTAATTCAATAGTAAATCACGGTAAAAAGACTTTTACAGTCCCGGTAAAAATCCAAAATTTTTACCCGGGCTGTTACAGAAGGCGCGACCCGGACCCAGGAGAAACGGGTCGATGCAACCCGGCCTTACCTTACGCGGGTTCAGAGGCGGCGTCGGCGCGACGACGAGAGGGAAGGACGAGCGAGCACAGCAGCGGCATCAAGCGGCTTGGAGCACTCGAGAGCGGCAAAAAGGAGGCGCGGCGGCGCTGGAGCAGCGACAGACGCGGGAGAAGCAGATCCGCCGGGTTCTCTGCCGGGTCAACGGCGCGTCACGGCCCGTCAGGCGGCGGAAGGGGGAGGAGGCGACGAGGTTGAGGTCGCGACGAAACGGCGAGCTCGATGGTGGCGGCGGTGCAGCGAACGGCGGCCTGGAGCGTCTCGAGGTGAACAGTGACCCGAGGAGAGGATCTGGGGTGACAAACTGTTCACCCAGGTTTCTTCCTTTTTTTTTTCTATTTTCCTTCTTTTTTTTCCCTATTTTCTTTCTTTTCTTTTTTTTATTTCCTTTTCTTTTTCCGATTTTCTTTTTTTTCTTTTTTTTTTTTTATTTTTTTTCTTTCCTCCCTCTCTTTTTTCTGTTTTTCTGTTTTTTTCTTTTCTTTTCTTTTCCTTTCTGTTTCTTTTTTTCTCTCTTTTTTTTTTCTTTCTCTTTTTTCTCTTTTCCTCTCTTTTTTTTTCCCCTCTCCTTTCTTCCTCTTTTCTTCTCTTCTTCCCCTTCTTCTACTTTCTTCTTCCTTTATAAACCGTGGAATTACTATGCAACGTGTGATCGTCCAATAATGCAGCTTGTCTGCATTATGAAGCGAGTCCGGTCCGGACCAGAAAATAACTGATACCCCCTTAGTTATTTTCCGGTGTGATTTTTCTGAGGATTCCGGGACCCAAAAAATACCAACTTAGGTCCGTAAAATCCAAGGAAAAATCTCTAGCGCGGGAAAACCCTCGGTTATGAAAAATGGTACCCGATTTACCTTGAATTAATTACCCAAGATTAATTCTTCCGGTAAATCACTGTAGAAAGACTTTTACAGTCCGGTAAAAATCTGAAATTTTTACCCGGGCTGTTACAAAAAAACAATTATTATGCAGAAAAAAATTAAAATAGAAAATATAATATAAATCAGAAAAATAAATAAAATAATTTATTTAATAATATAAGTAATAATTAATATTTAAATTTAAACATGCAGCTTGGAGCCCTAAAATGAAAAAGAATATCAAACAAATACAATGCCCACAAAATGAAACAAAAAAATACTAGATAATTCTGGAAATTTAAAACAAACAAATACAATGCCAGAAAAATAAAAACAAAAAATAATATAAAAATCTGTAAAAAAATGCAAAGTAAAAATTTTATAAAAAAATACATATTTAATTCAAGAATTTTTTTTTAAAAATAGAATGCCTAAAAATTAAAAACAAGAAAATAATATATAAAATCTATAAAAAAATACAAAGAAAACAATTAAAAAAATATAATGCAAAGAAAATAAAAACAAAAAAACTATAAATCAGTTAAAAAAACAAAACCCATGCAAAGCAAAAAATGAAAAAAACAAATACAATGGCAAAAAAAAAATAAAAAAATATTATATAAATCTGTTAAAAAAAACAATGCAAAGCAAAAAAATTTTCATAAAGCAAATACAATGGAAAAAAAATAAAAACCGAAAAATAATTAATTGTGCGGCCATATTCTTTATAGAGAGGATGCTTGTCGACGAAAGGAAGAGGATAAAGGGAAGAACGAGGATGATCCCAGAGCTGTGTTGGCGGGTCAATATCAAATTTATCAAAAACCTGCATATGTATAAATATTCATAAGGAATTACAAAAAAACACATAAGAAATAATGATAATAATATGTAATAAGCAAGATAATTGATAGAAAAGAGACAGTATTACTTACATTATAAAGTAAGTTAGCTTTGTCTACATATCTCTTTGTCTTCTCAATCTCCTCCGTTCCAAAACGCCCAATTAATTGTTGTCTCCTCATTTCATAAAAGTCGAAACCACCATTATCTTCTTCTCTTGTTTTTTTCCTTTCTGCTGCTTGTTTTTCTTTTTTTTTTTCTCTTTTCTTCTTCGTCATCGTCTTCTTCTTCATCACTACTGAAGATAAGGATGATCTTCTTTGGATGTATGAGAGGCCCAACATCCGGCATTAAGATGCACACAACAAGGCCGATGGCCCACGTCTGTCAAGTCAACCAAGCTCCAACCTGAGAGAGACCAATCGTCCAACTCCTGTCGGATCCAACCCAAAACATCTAAGGGTTGCTCACCACCAGACGACGAGCTTTCAGCAGCCGCCTTAGCCTTAGCCTCCCTAGCAGCCATGGCCTTTTGGAGAAAGGCTTTGTTTGTGTAGAAAATAAAGCCTTCAGCGGAAGCCATGACCAATCGGGGATAGGTTTTGTTGGCAAACTCACCAGCAGAAAGAAGAATTACCGATAGAGGTAGCATGACCTAGCTATTTGTACCAGTGGAAAACCTAGATAGATAAAAAACCTAAAACAAAACGGAATACACTAACCGACTTCCCCTCAAGTCCAATTAGTACAGTGTATATATGGTGTTAGGAATTGAATGGCTATGGTACCACTTAGTGATGGTACTAGCCGGATCGAATGCAAAATTCTTGTAGAGTGTTATCAAAGGAAATTGAGAAAAGATGGCAAAGAAAGAAAGGAGACACAAAGATTTACGTGGTTCGGCTGCTGAATGCCTACATCCACAGGCAAAGACGGATCAAGTGTTTACTATAACAAAATGGAGAAGAAAATATACAAAGGCTCTCTCAAAATCCCAAAACCCCAAATACACCCAAATATAGAACTCTCACAAAACACTCTTGAAGGAAAAAGCTCTATAGTCTAAAAGGAGAACTCATTGTGTTCTTCCTTGGTGGTGGTGTTGTGTTGTTTGTTGTGTCCTTTGGCTTGCAGGAAATGGGCTTTTATAGGCAAAGTTGGCATGCAAAATGTAGTGTGAAATCATGCAGCCACCACCTACATATAGGAGCCATATTGTCAAATTAGGAGCCATATTTTCAAGCTTCATTAATGTCAAGCCATATTGTCAAACTAGCAGCCATATTTTCAAGCTTCATTAACGTCAAAAGAAAGCAAGTCCATATTTCCTGCCATTATCATGGTGTAAAGAGACGGTGCTCAACCTTGTTGACTTGCAAAACTTACCCAAAATTCAAAGCCATAATCTTTACATATGGTAACAAACTCACATCAAATTTCTCAAAGCTTGGTGGTATGAAGAAAGAAAAGCACTGGACGATTGATTTCATCGACAATGGAAAACCCTAACCCAAAGCTAAACCCTAGGGTCTATTTCGATATGACGATCGACGAGGTGATGATTGGGCGGATGGTGATGGAGTTGGACACGCAGTCGTTCCCCAAGACCGCTGAGAACTTCTGAGCACTGTGCACCAGCGAGAAAGGCGTAGGGAAGTTCACAAAGCCGCTACACTTCAAGGGGACCAGATTCTACCAGGTGAGGCCCTAGTTCTCTAGTGCGGCAGCGACAAGGTCGAGAATGACGGGACAGGTGGGGAGTCGATCTCCGGCGAGGACTTTTACAGCGAGGAAGCCGTCACCAAGTTTAGAGTCAACGGCTGGCACTCGTCTCGGTTCTTCATCACCTTCGTCAAAGCCAGTTGGATGAACGGGCAGTACCCGTTGTTCGGGCAGGTTATGGAGGGGTTGGATCTGCTGGACGAAATTGAGGCCGCAGCAAATGAGTATGGTCGCATGGTGAAGGAAGTAGTGATTGTTGATTGCGGTGAATGTTAGAGAGGGGAAACAAATCACCATATATCAATCAGCTATGAGTGCTTTAACTTAACCTAGGTGGCGGTGGCGTTGCTTTTAGTAGCTTAATTTAGTTTAGTTTAGTTTGCTTGTTATGTTTTAACTTAACCTAGGGCGGCAGCGTTGTCTTTAGCTTAGTTTAGTTTGCTTGTGTTTGCTTCGGTTGCCTCACACTCTACTTTTGGGTGGATATGAACTAACGACGATGTATTGTTGTTTGCTTATTTATATCACCACTTTCGTTACTGCTACATGAAATGTTCTGTTCTCTAGCCAGAGCACTTGGTTTGGCTATGTTACAGTCCTTGAAGTTGACCCCCTGAACTTGCGGATTTAAGGGCACCTCATAGCAATTTTAAAGACGGTAATCAATTGCATATGTAATAATTCTGGAATCTGTGCTATATGTGTGATCTTGATCCACCTCTACTTCTTTGGGTTTTTGGGTTTTTTGGGCCCCCATGTTTAGTGGTTTGGCCAATTTGGTACCCCGACATTTTTTTGGCCGGGCATATACCCCGAGAATGCGTGGGCAGGCCAAACGTAGACCCCTAGTCAGGCACCTGCTGACGTGGGGGCTGCCCGGGTATTTGCGCGTGTTACTGTAGCAAAACGACGCCGTTTTAAGTGAGAAAACGTCACCGTTTCATGCCACGTCGGACACAGGTGGCTTAGTGGAGCCCACTTCACGCAAAGCCCCAAATTCTTCACATACCGAACTGAAATCGTTCCGGACCAGGGGTCTACGTTTGGCCTGCCCATGCAATCTCAGGGTCTGTGCCCGGCCAAAAAAAATATCGGGGTACCAAATTGGCCAAACCACTAAACATGGGGGCCCAAAAAATTCAAAAACCCGTAAGAATTAAGGTATTGGTTTTGGAAAAGTAAGGAAAGTAAAATAATAAACTAACTCAATACTTCTGGTTCAATAATCGTTCTTTCTAATTTGTAATTTAAATAGGAAATAGAAATTTTTAGAAATTAGTATGTGAAAAAAATAAAATTTTAAAAATAATAAATCCAGCATAATAAGATGTATTTATTTAAAACCAAGTAAAATTTTTGGAAATTAATTTTTACTCATTTTTAATATTGTTAAAAATAAAATATGATTAAAAGAAAAAAAAATGATTAAATAAATAATCAAAATCGGGTCAGCTTTCATTTCGGTATCCAACAAATTTCGGGTCGGCTGGGTGGAAAACCCGGGGTTGGTAGCATGCGGAGCCCACAAAGACACATGGGTCCTACATGTCCAGCCAATCCTCTAAAACAACGTCGTTTTGCTACAATAACACGCGCAAATACCCGGGCAGCCTCCACGTTAGCAGGTGCCTGACCAGGGGTCTACGATTGTCCTGCCCAAGCAATCTCGGGGTATATGCCCGGCCAAAAAAAATATCGGGGTACCAAATTGGCCAAACCACTAAACATGGGGGCCCAAAAAACCCAAAAACCCTACTTTTTTTAATAGATAGTGGCAGTAGTTGTTCCAACACTAGTGAGGCAGCAGGAAAGGTTTTGTTATGTGTGACTAGTAGTTGTACTGAAGACTAGTGTGTGTGTTGTCCTTTGTCATAGTCTTAGTATAAAAGAGTATTCTGCCTGTGTATTCATCACGTTTTGACATAATGGAATTTGGCTCTAGACCTATTGGTCAAGAGATTTTACTTTCAGTTTTTTTACTTCCTTTCCTTTCTTGATTTTCTTGTTCTTGTTATGAACCGATCGTAACAATTGGCGCCGTCTGTGGGTTCTGGTCACCGTCAATGGCCATGGAGCAAGGAAGCAAGTATCGTTGGTGGCCGTCTTCTCTTCCGCCATTTCAGTCGCCGTGGTTTTCGTCCTCTCCGTCGATACCGATTCCACTCTCATCACCGGCTAGGGTTTCAGGTCTGCCTGGTTCTTATTCGTTAACAGAATACGCACTGGCGATTTTTTCCCCTTTCTTGGCTGTTTCTTCTCTTGGAGGCTCCAACGCGGGAGTCTCTGTTCCGGTGTCGAGTGTGTCGTCTCAGCTGGGGCAATCTCAGTTGCCTTTGCCATCTCACGCTTGGCCGGCATTTGCGGATGCAGTTGTGCCACCTTTCGTTCCACCACTCTCCTTCATGTCGCCTACCCAAGCTATGCCGCAATCGTTCTCTAGTCCGACGATGCGCTCTGCAGTTGGTGACTCGTTTGTTCATCCAATGGGAGTCCAAGCTTTTTCTGGTCTTCAACATCAACTGTGCGCATCAACTGTTCGACAAAATGTGCAGTCCACATTTTCAGTTGAGGAACATAGGCGACAGATGAAGGAGCTTTCTATCAACAATCTACGGTGGCATTATCAAATGGGTTTTACCCCTGGCAAGGTTCCAATTCTTGACATCAAAACTTTTACTATCACTGAATTTAATGAAAGAATCTATATTCGTCATCTTTGTTGTTGGTGTGATGAAGCTGAATTTACTGGGCATGTTTGTACACGACAGTTGTGGTTGAATGTAGAGGTTTTTGATGATGATTTGACAATGCTATTGTTTACTATGGGTAGTGATGAATACACAGGCAGAATACTCTTTTATACTAAGACTATGACAAACGACAACACACACACTAGTCTTCAGTACAACTACTAGTCACACATAACAGGTTTTCAATATTGCTAAAAGGGCATGTGAGGACACTAACAAGAGATATTCAGAAATCGGTCATACATGTTTCAAACACGAGGTACCATCTCTATTAAAAACATAAGCCTGTAGAATCTTTATTGACACATGTTTGATCATTGCAAAATTCATCGGCACCAAAGATCCAGAAACCCCCCTTTCTTCAATTACCAAACGGAGATTTGGTATCTACAAATATGAATTCTTCTATACACTTGCATTAATCAAACAAACAACAAGTAGAGCCTGTCAAGTAGCTTATGGCGCCTAGATAGTTCATTTGCATGCAGCAGGGCAGCAAGCTTTGAATGACCATAGCCTGCAATACTTCCATATCTGGAAATCGGCAGGTACAAGAGGTCAATACTTGGAACAAAACCAGAACAACAACTGTTCTGGCTTGGAGCTGGCACTATTGTGACCAGTGTTCAAGAAAAGTATGTGGGTGAAAACGGCCACAGGTTAACAAAGGTTGCTAATTGTCTACATTTAGAATTATTTGTATTTGCTGATGTTATGCAACTAAATGACATGTTTATTACAAACTTGTTCTCCAATTTTGCCTGACCCTCCTTATTCCTAAATGACATGTTTGTAAAAAACTTGATCTCCGAATTTGCCTGACCCTCCTTATTCCTCAATTGTTTAGTTGGCAAAGTTACCAGTTGAAGATATGGAAGCTGTGCGCAATGGATTGCTTCGGGAATTAGCAGATACCACAAAAAGCAACAGTAAGACATTCTCTTTGAAATTCAACATTCATAAGGTAAAAGAAGGCAACTGGCTTCTTTGTAATTGAGAATTTGGTCTTAGAAAAGCACAGTAGGTAGATTAATTTTCAGAGTAAACGTGCCATCGGGAAGAAAAATGGCAGTTATCACGCTTTTACCCCATGATATAGGTGTGTATGCATGCAATTAGCTCACTTTCGGGTTAATGCGTATTTTGGGGTCCATACTATTTCAATTGTCCCTTTTAGGGGTCTGTACTAATTTTTGTGCCTTCTATATGCCCATACTCTTATATATTGTCCCTTTTATGGGTCTCGGTCAGCCCTTCAGCTGACGTGGACTGCCCGAGTGAGAAGTGTACTAAAAAATAACTATTTTTTTGACACGTGGCTACTGGCTAGGTGCATGTGGACCCCACTTTCATCTTTGATTATTTTAGTTCAATTTTTTACTTAACAAATTCATAAAATTAAAATAAATGAAAAAAATACAAATCATCAAACGATTGGCGCTTTAGCCAGTAACAAATCATCTTGATTAGAATAACATGGGCACAAGACATGAAAATTAACATAGAGTACGATTGCTATCATATAAGTAGGGAAATAAAATGCAAACAGTTAAGCAGCTTAAAGGCCCAGGTGCTGCATTTTAGATATTAAAAAAATTAATTAAATTAAGTTAACCAAATTAAAAAAAAAAGAAGAGGTTAACCTCCAACCAAAAGAAAGAAAAAAAAAAGAAATAAACAACACACCAGCAAAACGTCAACGTTTTGCAAACAACCCCACCTCACCACCACTTTCCTTTTTTTTTTCTTCTCCTTTCCTTCTCCCTCACTGCCGCCGGCCGCCACCACGCGTCGCCACCACCACCAGCTTCGTCTTCTCCGCCTGCGCACAGCCCCAGTCCTCCGTCTTCCTCCCGTCGCACTGCAGCAGCCACCAGACACCGACGACGTTTCGACAAGGCCTCTTCTCACGCTCTCCCTCTCGTCCCGCCGCACCTGCTCCTGCCACCGCCTGAACGCCGCACCGCGTCGCCTTTCCGCTCGTCCCCTTCGTTGTCTCGCCGCCACCTGCAACTCCCGAGGTGAGCTTGGGATGATGACGACCCGGCTGGTCGGGTTGCCCCGTTTCATGTTCGGGTCGTGGAGGTTAACCTCTTCTTTTTTTTTGTTAACTTTAATTAATTTTTTAAACAAAACGGAAATAAAGATAAAAGAATTGCTGAGGGGAAAAAAGGGGAAGCCGAGCTGGCATCGCTTGAAATGCACGTGCCCACGCGCTACCACGTGTCGTCATTTTAGAGCGCGTTTGACTCATTCTCTGCCCGGGCAGTCCACGTCAAATGGGGGGCTAACCTAGACCCCTAAAAGGGACGATATCTAACTGTATGGGTATATAAAAGGGACATAAATTTGTACAGACCCCTAAAAGGGACATTTTCAATTGTACAGACCCCAATATATGCATTAACCCGCTCACTTTCAGTGAATGAACCTTTTCCCTCCATCTTTTTTTTTCTTTAGCTATACTTGGTTGCAAAAATGTCTAACTATTGTCCCCAAGAAGATTATTAATTACTAACCATCTGGTGTGCATCTGTTATTGATAATAGAACTGACCATTTCAAAACCTGATGCAGAGATTTGGCCATGAAGCAAACAGTATATTGGTGAGATAGTGTTTTTTCTGGTCATTTTTCAGGAACTAATTGAACTGCTTAGCAAAGGTGAACTGTCGAATGACGACCGTCCATGTATAAATGGAACAAGTGATACTTCTTGTGAGTTATCTCCGACTCTTGTGAAACAAACTCCTGTTCATTGAGTTAAATCAAGAAGAACACGATCATGGGCTCAATGCCATTATTCTGAAAGTAGCCATTCAAGGAGACTCTTCCCCCATTAGCAGTTTGCACCAAGAGTAATGTAAGGAGTAACTTATTTCTGCAGTCGGAGGAACAACACCTTACAACATCTTGAAAATGCTCTGATTCTATGTTTCTTATCATTTTTCATCGTTCTGCTATTCTGTTTTCCTTCTCCATTGTCCAGTAGTGGAAGAGTACTGGAGTATTCATCATCAAACAACAAAGTGGTCAGGCATAACTTTGTTTTTATTATTGGGGTAGCAACATGATTAGAGGTAAGAGAGCATTTTGATTATTCATAGCTTTCCCCAACTTGCAAGGCTGTTGTTATTAATAATATGCTGTGTCTGGACTAATGTGCATTGACGTTTTCAGCTGACAGCATGCTACAAGCTGACAGAAAAATTCGACAGGGAAGTTATTATGGGATCATCAAGTATTGAAGACTCTCAACAATTCGTCACTGTAATTTTTTTGCTGCCACACTTTTTCTTACAAGCAGTCAGAGGCCTTCTTTAATGATGTTCTGTTAACTTAATTTGCAGAAATTGAAGCAGCTATCAGCATGTGAGGTGTCATTGGATTACCTCCAGATTTGACGTCCGTTAGTACTTTAGCAAGGAAGAGTATCCCATGATCTTAGTGAATGCTGAGGTAGGGTTGTGGAGTCTGGAATTGTTTTTCCATCCGGTATCTGTACATGTACTAGCCCTGCAATACTACTTTGCACAAGACTTTCAGGCGCAGTTTCCAGATCTGTAGCTCAGTTTCTTGTTCGCCCGGGCTTTCCCCTTCTGATTGATAAATGAATGAGGTATCTTGATCTTTTTTTTGCTCAAAGTACTGTACTAATGGATTGATGTGGTTTCTTCATTCTTATGTTTTCATAGTCAGTCTACAAGTCCAGAAAGGTATTCAGGGAATTGGAAAATCATTTTACACTACCTCAAATGTATGCATCGTCTTGTCATTGGGATACATCATAAGTAGCAAGTACATCAGATCTTGGATGTTACAAATTATTATATTATTGTTTCTTCTAAACGTTGACCAAAACAAATGCTTTTTGTAACCAATATTATGACAAGAACCCCTGCTGCTTTTTCCAGACCTAACCTATGCACATTTTGAATCTGTGCAGAAGACTGTTGTGTGCATCGCAATTCTGAACTGAAAAGCTCAACAGAATAAGCTCCTGCATTATCTGTCAATAGAATGGTATTCAAGCCAGCAACCATTAGGGGCAAGCCAAACTAAACTCCGTAGCATTCTTTCGTTGCTGTTGTTGATCTGGTGATGATGGAGCAATACTTTGCCTGAATTCCAACCGATTAGGGAAGGTCTCTTACATACTCCTTCTGCCCGCCGTCCGCCATTATAAAATGAGAGCACTCCTTGACAACGACGAATTGAGCACACACACACAAGAAGGAAGCATGAGTGACGCTCCATTTTCCGCTATCCACCACCCAATATTCTCTTAGCCCATGGCTTCTCTGTGCTAGTATCGATCATCAATCACCAACCCTGCAAACAAGTAATATTCCATAAAACATCAAGATGCTAGACCAAATGCTAGGGCCAAAACTCAAATTCGATTTCAACCACTTAAGTCAAAACAAAGGCAAGACAAGATTTAATCTATGGAAGTAGATTAATTTATTCCGATCTTGAAGAAGGCTCATTGAAGGAGGTTGTTACCTGCCAACCATGTTTGTGAAGGATAAATACTCCAACATATATTCTTGTTTTTCCTTTTCTCCTCTTGTCCGAGTTTCTTCAGCCTCATCATAAATAACCATAGCAGAACAGATATATATAGTTCCAGTAAAATTCTGCTTCGCGTTGAATGCAATTTCAAAAGTAGTTTCGCCCAAGGCCAGAAAATGATATGCCTCGGTAACTTTTGGAGAATCCAACTTAGCCCCTACGATAAAAGGTTCAAATGGTATCACAAACTTGAAGTCATATAAAATTACATAACAGTGGAGTGATCTGCATAATAAGCCCAACAATCATATCTCACTGCAAAAGAAGGAAACAAGAGGCAAACCATTTTTTCATTGTATCTCGCAATTGCAACCTCCGCACACTTGTTGATGAGCAACAATTTTTTTGGGTCATTGAGGTCAACATAATAAGATCTACCTGCATTTAAAAGGACATATACACAAAATCAGAATTCAAAATTCAAGAAAAAAAAAACATAACAAGACCCAATGAACACCCAGGCAAGCGGTATTTCAAAAGTGTAACAAATTTTGAAATACGGACGAGCAAGGAAGTGTTTACCTCTTCTGTTTTTACCTTCCTCTGATCTTCGAGAGAAAGACACAACCCTAAATAAATCATTGGCAATATTACCCTTAACCACAGCCTCACAGCAAAAGTAATCACTCTCATTCTTTTCTTTAACGATCAAGGGCATGTAGATGTGCACAATGCCGTCCTTAAAGCGGTATCTTATAGAACGAAGCTCTTCAAACTGATGAATTTCTATATCCTACAATAATTAGAACAAAACTAATAAGTTTCACAATTAAAATCATAATTACCTTCACCTAAATAGGGTAAGAAACACTAACAATTGTCCTCATGAAATCATGAACTCTTTTCAAAGCCCGTGAAAGTGTGATCTCTTATAGGAAATGACCCTCAAAAGCTATTGAATCTGTAAGAAGAAAAAGGCATCAAATTCGTACAAATCATGAGAGCAAATGAATGAAGTAATATAATTAGTACCAAAAAGGCCATTCTTATTGAATCATGAGAATCATCAGAGTTACTAATAAAGATGGGGGTCATAATTAAAGCATAGGTTGATTACCTATATGATCTCGAGAGCAGGCAAGCGGATAAATTTCCGCACCAAATAAGAAGTACTGTAACAAGGATTGCACACCTCAATCCGACGATGATGGTAGTGACCGGTGCATTTGTCTAAAGCAATGAAAGTTATGTAGAAGTGGAACTCATAAGAGCCTGCCCTGATATTGGTCCAAATGGTCTGCAAATGCTCTAGAGCTTTAGCCTAAATACATACAAAGGCATACATTTAAAGGAGGTATATATATTTTGAGAAAGTTAGGAGAACAAGAAGAAAATTGTAGTAATATATTCGGAACCCCAATGCAACCACTGATTTTGTCTTTATAATTTTTATAAAGAGGATTCCTGTCGTCAAAAGGAAGAGGATAAAGGGCAGAACGAGGATGAGCCCAGGGCCGCATTGGCAGGTCAGTATCAAATTTATCAAAACCCTGCATATACACAAATATTCCACAACCAACATAAGGAATTATGACAAAAAAAACAATCCTAAGAAATAATATATGATATTATAAACAAGAAAATTGATAAGGGAGAGACAATATTACATACATTATAAACAAAGTTAGCTTTGTTTACATACTGCTCTATCTCCTTAAACTCCTCCGGTTCAAGCATTCCGAAATGCCGTATTAACTGTTGTCCCCTTGTTTCATAGAAGTTGAAACCTTCATCCCCATCTTCATCTTCATCTTCATCTTCTTCATCTTCTTTTTGTTCTTTCTTTTCCACTTCTTCTTCCTCTTTTCCTTTTTCCTTTTCTACAATTTCTTCCTCATCATCATCATCTTCTTCTTCCTCTTTTGTTTTTTCCTTTTCTGCATTTTCTTCCTCATTATCTTCTTCTTCGTCACTATAGACAAAATATTCATTTCCGTGATAAGGATTATCTTTTTTGGATGTATGGGAAGCCCAACATGCGGCATTAAGATGCACACAACAAGGCTGATGACCTACGTATGTCAAGTCAACCTTGCTCCACCCCGAGAGGGACCAACCCTCCAAATTCGATACAATCCCACCCAAACCATCCAAGGGTTGCTCACCACCAGACGACGAGTTTTTACCCCGAAATCTTCGCATTGTGTAGACTAACCCCGAGCTTTCACCAGCCGCCGAAGCCATGACACCAATCGGAGATAGGTTTTGTTGGATAAACGTGTAGGCAAATTGAGGAACTGCTGCCGTGTAGCCAAAGAAAACAATTAGCTACTCACCACCAGCAGAAAGAAGAATTATCTATAACTCTAGATCTTATAAGCAATCAGAATTGAGTAATAAGATGTTATTGAAACAAGACCTATCTATACTAGTGAAAAAAACCTAGATGGATAAGAAAACCTAAAATAGAAAGAAAAATTGCTATGCTAGAGATTATGTTCCTGCAGCATAACCACAAAAATAACTCACCACCTGCAGCAGAAAGAAGAATTAGTAAATATGTCTCTTGGCTTCGAACCTTGAATAGAAGAAGGAAAAAGTGCAAGCAGCTTCCTCTGTGGAAGCCTGGAAGAGAATCGGGAGGGAGGACGAGAGGGAGGGCAAAGCCGTAGAGAGCAGAGGAGCGAGCGATAGAGGTTTGTTTATTTTGTTAACTTGTAAAAGCAAGCAGGATTGAATAAGAAGATATGTTATTGAATTTAGAGGTAGTATGACCTAGCTATTTATACTAGTGGAAAACCTAGATAGACAAGAAAACCTAAAACAAAAAAGGAATGCAGTAACCAACTTCCTCAGGCAAGTTGTTGAGCTTGCGGAAGCGCATGAAGACCTGCTAAAAGCTCAGCTTCCAATGGCGTGAAGGAGCCTCTAATAAGAACATGGTAACAGAACATAAACGAAGTTAGCTTTGTCTACATATCTCTCTATCTCCTCAATCTCCTCCATTCCACTGTTGTCTCCTCATTTCAAAAAAGTTGAAACCACCATTATCTTCTTCTCTTCTTTTTTTTCCATTCTGCTTGTTCTTTTTCTTTTCTTTTTTTTTCTTTTCTTGTTCGTCTTCTTCTTCTTCTTCATCACTACTGAAGCGAAGAAAGGTGTCATAAGGATGATCTTCTTTGGATGTATGGGAGGCTCAACATGCGGCATTAAGATCCACACAACAAGCCCAATGACCCACATCTGTCAAGTCAACCAAGCTCCAACTTGAGAGAGACCAACCCTCCAACTCCTGTCGAACCGAAACCATCTAAGGGTTGCTCACCGCCAGACGACGAGCTTTCGCTTTCAGCAGCCGCCTTAGCCTTAGCATTAGCCTCCCTAGCAGGGCTGGCCATTTGGAGAAAGGTTTTGTTTGTGTAGAAAATACCCAAGTCTTCAGCGGAAGCCATGACCAATCGGAGATAGGTTTTGTTGGCAAACTCACCAGCAGAAAGAAGAATTAAGAATTACCGCGCGATAACTTGTAAAAGCAAGCAGGATTGAATAAGAAGATATGTTATTGAATTTAGAGGTAGCATGACCTAGCTATTTATACTAGTGGAAAACCTAGATAGATAAGAAAACCTACAACAAAAAAGGAATACACTAACCGACTTCCTGAGACGAGTGCTTGAGCTTGCGGAAGCGCATGAAGACCTGCTACAAGATCAGCTTCCAATGGCGTGAATTATTGGAGGAAACTGGTTCATAAAATTTGTGGGTTCACATGCATGTTTGTTGTTTTTTTAATGAGGGTGCGGGACTGGAAGACGTCACCCCTTTATGTTTTTTCAAAGAACTGCAAACCTATTAGTGTTGTCTTGGTGGTTTATTTTCACTAATGTGGACAACTTTCGTGAAACCTACAATTTGTCAAAAATTGAGAGAATGAGTTTGAGAAAAAAATGTGGAAATTATTTTAAGGATTATGGACAATAATTTGACATGTTTTTACAATTGTAAAATTATAAATTCAAAAATTGTTTTATTAATATGAATATGATGAAAATAAAGGAAAAAAATAAATATTAATAGACAAATCATGGACCCTAAGGTAGCTTTTTCTTTTTAATTTTATCGAGCGATGATATTTATTAATGAATAAGATATGCAGAGGAAAAAAAACTCCTAACAAACATGACTAAACCACTTCAGTCAAAAAGGAAAGCACAATTGATGACTCCTATGCATGACTAGGCAACTGGAGTTCTACTGGAACAAATTCACACTCGATGTCACCCTAAGGTAGTTAGGCCCCTCTTCCACTAATTAATAAGATCATAGTAACAGGACATAACCAAACCCTGTGAGTTCCTCGCAATCGCATCAAATGCCCACCGATTCAGGCTGACAAGAAGCATCGGTATTTAGTTTGATGAAGCCCTCCGCAGGGGCCTGCCACTGAGAAATCGGCCGAAGAGGAGCTTGGACAGGGGAGGCCGACCCCAAAGTAGCATCCATCACATTGGCAACTCGATAAGGGGACAGAAAGGCTTGTCGTTGAAAATCTTCTTGTCATTACGACTCGTGCAGATAGACCATAGAGCGAGTCATTCATAACAATGGCCTTAAAATCCAAGTGAGGAACCTGAGAGAACAAGGTTCGTAGCCACATCATCCACCTGTGAAGGAGGGGGAGCAAAACCCGCAGCACGCCACACTTCTAAAGTAACCGGACAATCTCTGAATAAAATGTACCCTTGTTTCCACCTGACAACAACATAAAGCACATAGTTGACGGACAATAATTAACATGCCGTGCACAGAGTCTATAACCATTAGCGAGCAGGATGCCACTCAGGATGCGCCACAGGAAATGAATGACTTTGGGGGGTAAGCAAAGCCGCCATACTGACTTCCACCACCGAATTAACAGCATCAGTGTTCATAACATATTCCACCTGAATTTAAAGAATTATTTGTCACATAATTTTCCCAAAGATTAATTAATGTTTATTGGACAAACTCATAGCCCACCAAATTAATTGGAAAAAGTTGAATACCGATATGTATTGTTGGTATAAGTATTTCTACCTTACAAGGATCATGCCCATCCGTTAATTACCATAATCCTTTACTATAAAAAAAGAATCCTTTGTTTCTTTCTCGATTAGAAAGAAACAAAAAGCAGTTAGAGGAATTAGTTGCTTTAGGTTCCCCAATTGATGAATCCCCTAATCCATCTGAAAGAAAGGATTTCTTTCCCTTCAAGGAATGATAATTCGGAGTGTTAAAAGAGATCAACGTGTCTTTCCATTGGATTGGAATCGTGTACATCTTCGAAGCACTTATCCATATCGGATTGGGATCAACTCAATTCTATACCTAATGAATTAGGGAAATTAATTAGCATCTTTTTGTTGAGTTAGAGATTTATGATTGCGCAAGATTAACTTATATTCCAGAAGACATGATGATTACTAATATAATTTTGGTTACTAAGGTAATTAATTAGTACTACTTAATAGTTGCTTAATTTAATTTTATGACTATTGACAAATTAGTTTTTTTTTTAATTTTGTAAGAAATCAATTTTTATTGTAAAATAAATAAAAATCAAGAATTTAAGAGACCATCAAAATCTTTTGTCATCAAAATTTTTTGTTCATTATTTTCAGTTGTTACCTTAATCATCTAAAATTATGTAAATCTAAAATACAAATAATGTTTGAAATTTTTCCTTTTCTTTGCTTCCTTGGATAACTATGATTGTTAGTAGAAATAAAGAATTGGACGCAATAAAAATTTAGGATTTGAGATGAAGGATAATTTAGTTAAATTATTATTTTAACTGGAAAACATACTAATTTTTAGTATATTCTTAAATAAAAATAAACTAGAAATTATTTATATGTTAAGGAATATGAAATATAGATTTAAAAATAAAGGTGTACTTGGAAATCTAATATATATAGAACCCAATATAATATGAAAGATCTTTTAAAAAAACTGAAAAATCTTGATTTGTATTAGATGAGACTATCTTAGCCCCAACTGAAAGATTACAATAAATAAGGATCACAATAAATAAGGAGTACCAATAATGACAAATATACAATTAATAATTTAAAAAATGTTGATGAGAAAATAAAGCAATACAGTGAGCAAATTGACAAGCTTTTCCTCCATGTAGATGTTTTTCTTTAGTTTGTTTCTTTCTAATTTTCTTTATTGTCTTTCTGAAAAATTAGTACAAAGAATTGTTCACTTTCAATGCGGATATAGTTTTGATGTGGTGGAACATTTACTTTTATAACTTTTCTTTCGGCACATTTCTTGTGTCCTACCCTGTGTTCAGCACAGTTCTTAGAGTCACATATACGGAATACTTTTTCTGCTTTCTAGATAGTGTTTGCTTTTAAAAATTTCTTTTTTTAAAATCAATGTCATTCTTGTACCTAGGTGTTCTTCCCTTCAATTCTCACCATTCGTCACTACTTGATAGTCAGTGGAGTGTATACCTTTTCTTTTCTTCGTTCAACTACTTCCTCTGTCAAGTGCTTCATCAACGAGTTGTTTTACTGATTCAGATTGTGGGAAAAATTTATGAAAAAATTAACCAACTGAGTCTTAAAGGGTTTGGGTAGCTGGAGCACGATCTTGTTTTCGGAGACGCAGGGATGCAGGAGGCAATAAAATTTTTGAAGCAAGAAGTAAGGAGTTACAGATAGGAGAAATTTATCCATGTTTCAACTTTTTGTAGACCATAATAAGCCGTGGAAAGTTCATTTGCAGAATCCCACACGAAAAAACAAGTTGAGATTGTTGATTATCCTCTCAGTTATATGCCCTGAAAAGTTTGAGAGTGAAAACGGCCACAGGTTAACAAAGGTTAGCTAATTCTTTACTTTTAGAATTATTTGTCTTTGCTGATGTTATGCAACTAAATGTTCTGTACATGTTTGTAACAAATTTGATCTTCAAATTTGCTTGACCCTCCTTATGCATCAGTAAGACATTCTCTATGCAATTCAACATTCATAAGGTAAAAGAAGGTAACTGGCTTCTTTGTAATTGAGAATTTGGTCTCAGGAAATCACAGTAGCCAGATTAATTTTTAGAGGAAGCGTGCCATCAGGAAGAAATATATTTATCACGCTTTAACCCCATGATAGAGGTGTGTATGCATGCAATTAGCTCACTTTCTGTGAATGAACCTTTTACTTCCAGCTTTTTATTTTCTTTAGGTATATTTGGTTGCAAATAAATTTAACTATTTTCTCCAAGGAGATAATTAATTGCTAACCATCTGGTGCGCATCTATAATTGATAATAGAACTGACCATTTCAAAACCTGATGCGGGGATTTGGCCTTGAAGCAAATAGTACAATGGTGAAATAGTGTTTTTTCTGATCATTCTTCAGGAACTTATGGAACTGCTTAGCTAAGGTGACCGTCCATGTGTAAATGGAGCAAGTGATACTTCTTGCGAGTTATCTCCGACTCTTGTGAAACTGACTCCTGCTCATTCAGTTAAATCAAGAACACAATCATGGGCTCGATGCCATTATTCTGAAAGTAGCGATTCAAGGAGACTCTCTTTCCCCATAAGCAGATTGCATCAGATGATCAACACCTTACAACATGTTGAAAATGCTATGATTCTATGTTTTTGTGCATTTTGGATCTTTCTGCTATTCTGTTTTCCTTCTCCATTGTCCAGTAGTGGAAGTGTACAAGAACATTCTTCACCAAGCAACAAAGTGGGCAGGCATGTCTTTGTGTTTATTGTTGGGGGAGCAACTCGATCGGAGGTAAGAGAGCATTTTGATTATTCATACCTTTCCAAATTATGACAATAATATTGGTTTTTGTAAACCAACATTCATCATCAAGAAACAAAATGGGTTTACAAATGCTTTTTGCAAACCAATATTATGACAATAGCCCTTACAGCTACTGCTTTTTCCCAAACCGAATCTATATACATTATGAATCTGTGCAGAAGAGTGTTACGTGCATTGCAATTCTGAACTGAAATGCTCAACTGAATAAGCTCCTGCATTATCTGTCAACACAACGGTATTCAACCAAATTTAAGAGAAGCAGTTATTCCAAATTTATGGACAAGCTATACTACAGCATCAACTCCATCCCTCCACCCATAGTTTTAAGTTAAAGGAAACAAGGTCTGCCACACTAGATAATTACAATGAAAAACACAAACGAGCACACAAAACGATAGCATGAGCAACGCTCCTTTTTCCGCTATCCACCATTATCCGAGCCCATGCCTTCTCTGTGCTAGTGACGATCATCAATCACCAACCCTGCAAACAAGTAATATTCCATGAAACATCATGATGCTAGACCGAATGACAGGGCCAAAACTGAAATTCGAGTTCGACCACTTAAGTCAAAACAAAGACAAGACAAGATTTAATCTATAGAGGTAGATTTAATCCGATTTGAAAGAAGTCTCGTTGTAACAGCTTGTTACCTACCAGCCATGTCTGTGTAGGATAAAAGACACCAACAAATATGCATGTTCTTCCTTTTCTCCTCGTTCCCGACTTTCTTCAACCTCATCATACATAACCCTAGTAGAACAGATATTTATAGTTCCAGTAGAATTCTCCATCGCCTTGAATGCAATTTCAAAAGCAGTTTCGCCCAAGGCTAGAAAATGATATGCCCCAATAACTTTTGGAGACTCCAACTTAGTCCCCTACAATAAAAAGTTTCAAATGGTATCACAAGCTTGAAATCATATGAAATCACATAACAGTGGAGTGATCTGCATAAAGAGCCCAAAAATCATATCTCACTGCAAAAGAAAGGAAACAAGAGGCAAACCATTTTTTCACTGTATCTCGCTACTGCAACTTTTGCACACTTGTTGATGAGCAACAATTTTTCTGGGTCATTGAGATCAACGTAAAAAGATCTACCTGCATTTAAAAGGACATATAGACAAAATCTGAATTCAAAATTCAAAAAAAAAGGAAAAAAAAAAACAAGACCCAAAGAACACCCCAGGCTAGCAGTATTTCAAAAGAATAACAAATTTGTAGCTGCTCATAAAATTTTCATCTTTGATATGCATTTGGATCTGTAATGTTCATGAAGTATGGAAAGAGCAAGCAAGTATTTACCTCTTTTGTTTTTACCTTCCTCTGATGTTCGTGAAAAGGACACAACCCTAACTAACTTAGTGACCGCATTAAATTTAACCACAAAGTCACAACAAAATCTATCACCCCCATTCTTTTCTTTAACGGTCAAGGCCAGGTAGATGGTCACAATGTCGCCCTCAAAGCGGTATCTTACAGAATGAACCTCTTCCGGCGGAGGACATTCTAAATCCTTGAATGATGAGAACAGAACTAATAAGTTTCACAAGTAAAATCATAATTATCATCACCAAAATAGGGTAGGAAACACTTACAATTTTCGTCATGAAATCCCGAATTCTTCCCAATGCCCGGACATATACGGTCGTTCCTATGGAATCGTGCTTAAAAGATTTTGAATCTGTAAGAAGAAGAACGCATCAAGTTCTTATAGACATCATTAGAGCACATGAATGAAGTAATATAATTAGAACCAAAAAGGCCATTCTTATTGAATCATGAGAATCATTATCATCAGAGTTACTAATGGATCAAAAAAAGATGGGGGTGTTAATTAAAGTATACGTGATTACCTATATGATCTCGAGTAGGCAGGCGGATAAACTTCTGCACCAAATAAGGGGTACCGGGGTAACAAGGAGTGTACAGCTCAGTCCGACAATGATGGTAGTGACCGGTGCGTTCGTCTAAAGCCTTGAAAGTTATGTAGAAGCGGAAATCATAAGAGCTTGCCCTGACATTAGTCCAAATGGTCTCCACATTCTTCAGAGCTTCACCCTATAAATAAATACAAAGGCATACATTTTAAGGAGGCATATATATTTTGATACAGTTGGGATACATAGAACAGGAAGAAGAAAGAGACGAAAGACACGGACCATTGCGGTATTATATTTGGACAGAGCACAGTCAATGCAATCCTTGATTGTGTGACCATATTCTTTATAGAGAGGATGCTTGTCGACGAAAGGGAGAGGGTAAAGGGCAGAACGAGGATGATCCCAGAGCTGTGTTGGCGGGTCAATATCAAATTTATCAAAACCCTGCATATGTATAAATATTCATTAAACAGTTATGACAAAAAAACATAAAGAAATAATAATAATAATAATAATAATAATAATAATAATAATAATAATAATAATAATAATAATAGTAATAATAATAATAATATTAGTAGTAATAATAATAATAATAATAATAATAATAATAATAATAATAATAATAATAATAATAATAATAATAATAATAATAATATGTAATAAGCAAGATAATTGATAGGAAAGAGACACTATTATTATAAACGAAGTTAGCTTTGTCTACTTTTCTCTCTATCTCCTCAATCTCCTCCATTCCGAAACGCATAATTAACTGTTGTCTCCTCATTTCGAAAAAGTTGAAACCACCATTATCTTCTTCTCTCCTTTTTTTCCATTCTGCTTATTCTTTTTCTTTTCTTTTTTTCTTTTATTCTTCATCTTCGTCTTCTTCTTCCTCTTCATCACTACTGAAGAGAAGAAAGGTGTCATAAGGATTATCTTCTTTGGATGTATGGGAGGCCCAACATGCGGCATTAAGATCCACACAACAAGGCCGATGACCCACGACTGTCAACTCAACCTTGCTCCAACCCGAGAGAGACCAACCCTCCAACTCCCCTCTAATCCAACCCAAACGATCGAAGGGTTGCTGACCACCAGACGACGAGCTTTCACCCCGAAATTCTTTCTCGCTTTCAGCAGCCGCCTTCGCCTCCCTAGCCATGGCGGCTCGGAGAAAGGTTTTGTTTGTGCAGACTATAGCCGAGTATTTACCAGCTGCGGTAGCCATGACCAATCGGAGATACATTTTGTTGGCAAACTCACTAGCAAAAAAAAGAATTATCGATAACTTGTAAAAACAAGCAGGATTGAATAAGAAGATATGTTATTGAATTTAGAGGTAGCATGACCTAGCTATTTATACCAGTGGAAAAACTAGATAGATAAAGAAAACCTAAAACAAAAAGGAATACATTACCGACTTACCCCCTCAAATCAAATTAGTACAGTATATATATGGTAATAAACTGACATGAATTTCATCAAAGCTTGGTGATGAGAAAAAAGGAAAAACAGTGGACGGTCGACTTCATCGACGATGGAAATTACCCAAACCTTAACCCTAGGGTCTATTTCGATATCACGATCGACGGGGAGAGGATTGGGCGGATGGTGATGGAGCTGGACGCGCAGTCGTTCCCCAAGACCACCGAGAACTTCCGCGCACTGTGCGCCGGCGAGAAAGGCAGAGGGAAGTTCACAAAGCCGCTGCACTTCAAGGGGACCAGATTCTACCAGGTGAGGCCCCAGTTCTTCTGCTGCGGTGGCGACATGGTCGAGAACGACGCAACCAGTGGGGAGTCCATCTTCGGTGAGGACTTTCACAGGGAGGAAGCCGTCACCAAGTTCAGGGGCCGCGGCGACCTGTCCATGTGCAGAGTCAACGGCTGGCACTCCTTTTGGTTCTTCATCACCTTCGTCAAATGCGGGTGTGTTCGGGAAGGTTGGGAAGGGGTTGGAGCTGCTCGACAAAATTGAGGCCGCGGCGAATGAGTATAGTCGCGTGGTGAAGGAAATAGTGATTGTAGATTGCGGTGAATGTTAGAAAGGGGGAAAAAATCACCATATATCAATCACTTATGTATGTTTTAACTTAACCTAGGGCGGCGGGCGGCGGGCGGCGTTGTCTTTAGCTTAACTTAGTTTAGTTTAGTTTGCTTGTTAGAGCTGCCGCGTTGTCTTCAGTTTAGTTTAGTTTGCTTGTGTAATTGTGTTTGCTTCAGTTGCCCCGTACTCACTTTACTCTTGGGTGGATGCCCCGCACTCAATTTACTTTTGGGTGGAAATTAACTAACGCGATGTATTGTTGTTTGCTTATTTATATCACCACTTTTCATTACTGCTACATGAAATGTTCTGTCCTCTAGCCAGAGCACTTGGTTTGGCTATGTTACAATCCTTGAAGTTGACCCCCCCTGAACTTGCGGATTCAAGGGCACATAATAGCAATTTTGAACACATTAATCACATAATTTGGTGGTCAAATTGAAGCATATGTTATAATTCTGGAATCTGTGCTATATGTGTGATCTTGATCCACCTCTACTTCTTTTGATAGTGGCAATAGTTGTTCCAACAATAGTGAGGCAGCAGGAAAGGTTTTCAATATGCTAAAAGGGCATGTGAGGACACTAACAAGAGATATTCAGAAATCGGTCATGCATGTATGTTTCAGGCACATGAGGCACCGTCTCTATATAAAAAAAAGAAAACAAAAACATAAGCCTGTAGAATCTTTATTGCTACATGTTTGATCATTGAAAAATTCATCCGGACCAAATCTCAGGTTAAGGGTCTACGTTTGGCCTGCCCATGCAATCTCGGGGTCTGAGCCCGGCCAAAAAAAAATTATCGGGGTACCAAATTGTCCAAACCACTAAACATGGGGGCCCAAAAAACCCAAAAACCCTTAAGAATTAAAGTATTGGTTTTGGAAAAATAAGGAAAGTAAAATGATAAATTAACTCAATACATCTGGTTCAATAATCGTTCTTTCTAATTTATAATTTGAATAGGAAATAGGAATTTTTAGAAATTAGTATATGAAAAAAATAAAATTTTAAAAAATAATAAATCCAGCATAATAATGTGTATTTATTTAAAACCAAGTAAAATTTTTGGAAATTAAGTTTTACTCATTTTTAATATTTTTACAAATAAAATATGATTAAAAGAAAGAAAAATGATTAAATAAATAATCAAAATCGGGTCAGCTTTCATTTCGGTATCCAACAAATTTCGGGTCGGTTGGGTGGAAAACTCGGGGTTGGTAGCATGCGGAGCCCACAAAGACACATGGATCCTACATGTCCAGCTAATCCTCTAAAACGACGTCGTTTTTCTACAGTAACACACGCAAATACCCGGGCAGCCTCCACGTCAGCAGGTGCCTGACCAGGGGTCTACGATTGGCCTGCCCATGCAATCTCGGGGTATATGCCTGGCCAAAAAAATGTCGGGCTACCAAATTGGCCAAACCACTAAACATGGGGCCCAAAAAAACCCAAAAACCCTTTGTCTTTGCTGATGTTATGCAACTAAATGACATGCTTTTAACAAATTTGATCTCCCAATTTGCTTGACCCTCCTTATGCCTCAATTGTTATTTGCCAAAGTTACCAGTTGAAGATATGGAAGTTACCAGTTGGGGAATCTGCGGATACCACAAAAAGAAGATAAAATTCAACATTCATAAGGTAACTGGCTTCTTTGTAATTGAGAATTTGGTCTCAGGAAAACACAGTAGCCAGATTAATTTCCAGAGGAAGCGTGCAGAAAAATGGTAGTTATCACGCTTTTACCCCATGATAGAGGTGTGTATACTTGCGTCAACGACATAAAATCTTTCTAGAGGCATTCTCACTCTTTGGGACGCAGGTTGCTCCAACATATCATCTGATAGATTATGGATTTCAGCGGACACTCTCAACTTCATTGTTTGATTGTGAATTTCTATGGCCCAAACAACGCCCAGGAAAGATCCCTACTATGGGAAAGTCCTTCTGCAAGGTTTGAAAACATGAATATGCCACTTTTGATATTTGTGAAAACAGAATAAAAACAGAGCAGCCAGCTAGAACTGATAAAACATTCGCACAAAAACAACTTAATAACCAGGATGCATAGAGAATGATACATCCACGGTACTAATCTGTGATTAAGGATCAGGAATTTGCTTGCGGGCCTTTTTGTTTATGTCTTCTTTAATACTTATCATCACATGACATAGGAGTAAACCAAATAATCTGTCAAAAAGATAAGAGATGGATAGTAAACAATTAAGCCATGAGCATCACATGCATCACCATCTTCTTGCTTCGTGTTAACTAATCTGTCAAGTGAGGAAATTGTGTATTTATAACTTTTTTTTAAGCCCCATTTTTTCATTTTGACCCAGGCAAATAAAAGGTAGCTCTTTGTCAATTAAGACTGAATCAAAAGAAATAACCCTTGGTTCATCATTAGTCAAATTAAAGTACATGTAACTTGGTCAGCCAGTTTATGGCAATTACAGTAGTGGCCACTCATGTGGTTGGTAGTTCAGAAACTTTATGATCCAGAAACTAACAAGACAGGGAGGATTCTTGCCTTGAATAAGGATAGCGAACTGATCTCTTGCATTATACACGAAACCAAGAGAAGTCTAGGACAGAACAAAGACCCTTTAAGGTAAGACTGGTTATCGATGAACGAGATTCTTGATATTTTTATCACATCTTCACTTGGACATAAGCCTCATCATTTTACGTTAATAGTTTGCTAAAACTGATGCGTAGCTAACATCCTAGCTTGGCGTGAAAGTAGCTATACTATGTTTAGGGTAATATTGTTGGTAACTTTTGTTTTGCGGTAAGATTGTGTATTTAGGAGCTTTATCTTTATGCTGATGACTTAAGATTGTCTGGGTATTCTTTCCTGCAATGTTGCATGAATTTTTATATATGCGGACTTAAATTTATGAATGTATTTTAGATTTTACAATCACTTTATCTTTTTATTTTTCAATAATAGCTCTACAAACCGAAAGCTTTTCCCGCGTTAAAGGAGTAGTTTACTCTTCTGTTGCATTCTCCACCACGTATAAGAGATCAATTTCTTCTCAACTTTTTGTAATGACTTTTTTCAAAATTGTGCTGAGTTTTTTTTAATACACATCGCATAGATTAGGCACCCGCACCAAGGCTTTATCCTATTAGATATAAAGGGTTTTTGGATTTTTTGGCCCCCATGTTTAGTGGTTTGGCCAATTTGGTACCCCGACATTTTTTTTGACCGGGCATATACCCCAAGATTACATGGGCAGGCCAATCGTAGACCCCTGGTCAGGCACCTGCTGACATGGAGGCTGCCCGGGTATTTGCGCGTGTTACTGTAGCAAAACGACGTCGTTTTAGAGGATTGGCTGGACATGTAGGATCCATGTGTCTTTGTGGGCTCCGCATGCTACCTATCCCGGATTTTTCACCCAACCGACCCGAAATTTGTTGGATACCGAAATGAAAGCTGACCCGATTTTGATTATTTATTTAATTATTTTTCTTTCTTTTAATCATATTTTATTTTAACAATATTAAAAATGAGTAAAACTTAATTTCCAAAAATTTTACTTGGTTTAAAATAAATATACCTTATTATGCTGGATTTATTATTTTTAAAATTTTATTTTTTTCATTTACTAATTTCTAAACATTCCTATTTAAACTATCTCACCGGTCAAAATTTGTAAAAGGTACCTAAATCTTTTTAATAATAATAATAATAAATAAAGAACGAGATCAAATCTCAAATGTAAAAAAATTAGAAAATAAATACTTATTAATATAATTATTATCATGTGCCTAGAATGAATTTTTTGAAAAAATTAAAATAATTATACAATAGTGGCGTAAAATCTCACTTAAATTCAATTTTAAATTATAAATTAGAAAGAACGATTACTGAACCAGATGTACTGAGTTAGTTTATTATTTTACTTCCCTTATTTTTCCAAAACTAATACTTTAATTCTTAAGGGTTTTTGGGTTTTTTGGGCCCCATGTTTAGTGGTTTGGCCACTTTGGTACCCCGATATTTTTTTTGGCCGGGCACAGACCCCGAGATTGCATGGGTAGGCCAAACGTAGACCCCTGGTCTGGAGCGGTTTCGGTCTGGTATGGAAAGAATTTGTGGCTTTGAGCGAAGTGGGCCCCACTAACCCACCTGTGTCCGACGTGGCATGAAACGGTGGCCTTTTCTCACTTAAAACGACGTCATTTTGCTATAGTAACACGCACAAATACCCGGGCAGCCTCCACGTCTGCAGGTGCCTAACCAGGGGTCTACGTTTGGCCTGCCCATGCATTCTCGGGGTATATGCCCGGCCAAAAAAATGTCGGGGTACTAAATTGGCCAAACCACTAAGCATGGGGGCCCAAAAAACTCAAAAACCCAGATATAAATGGTAGAACTTTTGATAGAAAAGAGAAATTACTTTGCTACAATCAGCGACCCTTCTCTTTTAGTATATGTTTTTCCTGGTCATTTTTCAGGAACTTATTAAACTGCTTAGCAAAGGTGAACTGTCGAATGATGACTGTCCATGTATAAATGGAACAAGAGATACTTCTGTAAGTAACCGGGTGTACAAACTAGGAGATAAAATACGCAGCGGAAAAAACCCGGAACTAATAGAGGAGCCATGTGAAACGGGATAAACCGAATAACAAGAATTTCATACCTGGATTTGTTGAATTCTTTCACTCAACAGCAGTGCTGAATCAGCAAGAACCAGACCAAAAATCCGATTCCTCTACGGTACCTACACGAACTGTTGATGACCACCAGCAACCGTCACACGATCACTAACCCGAGCACTCCCGAACCGCAGTGCTAGCTGCAGAATTCCGAGAGCAAGAGAGCCTTGAGTGTTTGATATGTTTTTCTCACAAATGATGTGCATGCTAAGCTCTGAAAAATCTGCTCAATCTCTCACACATATCATATACATGTAATGCATAGTTTATTTAGACATTGGCCAATATAATCATGGATTAACTTTCATGATTATGTCTTCCCTTTAATCATATATCATATACATGATTATGTCTCCACTATGTTATAAAATTACACATCTTTTGGACAATAATTCTGGTAATTAGTGAACCGAATCAACCCAAATAACCCGGTCGAACCATGGTCCAACTATAGTCTAACCACTAGCTTAATCACCTGGTCGAACCATGGTCGAACCACTAGCTCGAATCAACAGTTCTAAGTGTGTGACCCCGTAGGCACTTGTGACAATTGGCACTAGCAACACATCATTGCTACCAAACGACAAGATCAGTACTGATTCATTTTGTCTCGAAAAAATATCATTATCCTTTCGTCTCAAAATATCAAGATCAAACACGAGACATGGAACATGTCATTCTCGTTTATGTTTAATCTAAGGTCTCTTGATCCCTGAGTTAACTGCGTAAAACAGATACAAATGATATCACCATATCACTTAATCTGAGCATGGCCATGCATTTACAGTTCAACTCTATCAAGGGGCCCAACTGATAATATTCCCGTTATATGGGCTGGACGAATTCCATCTTGATCATACAAAACCACTATACATTATATCATGTACCCAATAATTACTCTTAGTTCTACTCAATTACGAATGACCAAGAGTAATATCAAAGTATATGACTCACATGTTGGGAACCTTTTTGATCTCAGGTCTAAGGACAGTACATATAAGAATCACTAATGACAACATATAAAAGTCCATGTAGTGTTCTTATGTCGGGTCAGTCCAGTCCACAGGTTCTCTAACTTGTACCCGTATGTAGAACTCATATCTCATATAATTCTCAACATACGCTAGTCTTAATTTATTATTACAACCCATCCATAATAATAATCGACTAGGGACATTTCAAGAATATAAAATATTCTTAGGTTATAAATATGTTCAAGCACAAACATATTTATTGGAATAAAACCTTAATCAAAATGCATGACTATATAATCATCCAATGATTGGCTTTTGGGCATTATACTAACAATCTCCCACTTGCACTAAAGCCAATCATCCATGTATCTAATACCAATGGATCTAGTTGTGAATACCCGACCCAAAATCACTTGGGCCTATTCACCTATTCCTTTCAACTTCTTCTTCGGGTCAATCCCATATCATTGGAGTCGCCACCCAAGTTTTATTAAGGGCAAAACTTGGGAAAAACCTTCATATGACTCCTTAGGCAACCGGTCATGGCGAACCAAAGATATGGGATCGGGGGTTCGTCACGGATGGGAAGCTGTTAGGCACCCATCCGTGTTGGGTCGAAACCTTGTGCAACTAAAGAGAAAAGTGTGCCTTGTGCATGGGTGCAAGAGTGTAAAAATAAACAAAGAGGGGAGGAAAAGACTTGGCTTGCATCCCATTGTGAGACCGAGACTACCTACGTACCCGAGTGATCGGGGTCAAAGCCACGTAGTTCTAAACATGGCACACAGTGGCCACTTACATCATCAAAAGCACCAGCAATCAATCACCAAGAATCAATCAAAAAGGGTATAGAATTACCTTATGTAGCCCTCCTCTTGCTCCTTGCAATGGGTTGAGTTCTACACCCACCTTCTTGCCACTCCTTAGCTTTATGGTTGAGCCTCTTCTTGATTCCTCCTTGCTAGATTATTGCTTGATGCTCCCCACGAAAATCCTCCAGAATTTCTTCCTTAGAAAATATTTCTAAGCTTTGAGAAGTAGAGTTTCTCCAAGCAAGAAGAGCTTATGGGTGTGTATGTGAGAAAGATTGTGTGTCACTTGAAATGTGTGTGAGGGGTTCTATTTATAGTGCTCTGGGAAGCCTTGGAGAGTGGACCTGCTTAATGGTGAAAATTATGCCAGAAAATCCGGTCCAAAACCGCGTAGGATCGAAAAAGAAACAAAATCGGAGATTTTCGGGGATTCTGAGCAGGAATGACCGCCACTGCCGGCGGTCGTCCACCACATGTCTGCCATGACTGGCAGTCGTGTGGGGATGCCCGCCGGCAGCCGGCGGTCGTCGCGAGATGTCCGCCAGTCGCCCCGCGTATCACCCATTCTTCCCTTTTCGGAGTCCCCGATTCCCCTAATTAAGCCCTGATTCGATCCTACTGTGTAAGCAACCCCCAATCAAACCAGAATCACTCAATCACTTGATTAGCACTCCCTTAAATCATTCCATAATTGATTGACTACACATTAACACCTATTTAAGCCCCAAAATCATGCCAAAAACACCAAATCTACTTAAATGACAATCAACTCTGATTTTCCACGAAAATCAGAGCTAAAAGTGACCTGCAAGAAATGTGTTAATGGGCTGGACAAACTCTGGAGAATAATTAATTTGGACCCTTAAATCCATTCCTAACCCAAGAATAAATCATCTCATTATTATCGGGTAAAAACAAATAAAAAGGCCCAAATATATCTTAATGAAAATAAACCTTATCATATGTTTTATCCTAAGGCTAAATCATCTCATTAATCCTAGGATTTAAGTGCATAAAGGTTTATGTCATCAAAATACATTAATTCTACTAAATTAAAATTCATATCATGCTTGAACCTTGGACCAAATAATCTCATTGATCCTAAGTCTACACATGTACAAAGCCTAATATAGTAAAATTTCCGTGGGTCAAATTTGGGTGTTCACAGATGCCCCTCGTTGATGAGTCCTTACGAATTAAGGACAAAACAACGTAAGACAAGAACAACCAAATTTGAATGATTGATGCTCGTATTCTCGTGTTCCTGATTTGACAATCATATCATCGACATAAACCTCTACTTCCTTATGCATCATGTCATGCAAGAGAGCAGTAGCCATCCTTTGATATGTGGCTCCGGCATTGATTAGACCAAAGGGCATAACCTTGTAACAGAATGTCCCCTATTCGGTTCGGAATGATGTCTTGTGTTTGTCTTTCGGCGCCATCTTCACCTGATTATACCCTGAAAACCCATCCATGAAGGATAACAATGCATGTCCTGTCGTGGCATCCACCAAAAGATCAATATGGGGCAGGGGAAATTCATCTTTTGGACAGGCCTTGTTCAAATCTCGGTAGTCCACACACATTCATACCATCCCATCTTTCTTCAGAACCGGGACGATATTAGCTAACCATTCAGGGTATTCAATCACTTCCAAGAATCCGGCTTTAATCTGTTTTTCTACTTCATCTTTCACCTTCAAGGACCATTGGGGCTGAAGACGGCGGGCTTTTTGCTTCACGGGCCTGTCGTCAATGGTTGGGTCGATTCCTGGCATGTCGTCATAATACCAGGCAAACACATCCACATACTCCTTGATTAGAACTGCCAAGTCTTCTTGGATGGAATTTTCAAGAGCCGCACCAATCCTTGTGATCTTAGGGTTATCTTCAGTTCCCAGGTTGATTTCGATTGAATCTTGAAGTTCATTCATCTTATTAAATTCACATACATTATTCATGCAATAAATGTTATCACAAAAAGAATCCAAGTAAGCAAAAAAGTGCCTCATTTCATTGCTACAGGATATGGATACATCATCATTTTCCATGGTTTTGGAGCAAGAAAGGCTAATGTTAATGGAGTTTTTGTCTAGTCCGTTGGCTACATCTTCGGGTTCATTATCTAATTCAGATTCACTGTCAGAGCCAGTTGTCACGGGAGAACTCTCCACAGTTGCTTCCTTGCTGGTCTTGAAAACAGTACAAGGTTTCTCCCATTCCCAATTCCTACCCACGTGCTCGATATCATGAACGACTCCTTGTGCAAAATCCCTTCCTCCGGCTCTTAGATCAATATCAATCATGAAACAATCTTCACTTTCAACCCATCTCGTGGAACTGATCTTCCCATTTTGGTCTTGATGGAGTGAAGTGATTTCTTCCCGATCTACCAAACTTTGCATCTCGTGGAAAATCTGGAAACATTCATTGATGGCATGCCCAATCACGTAACATAATTCACAGCACTCATTAAGTTTTGGCATCGAAGGCTGCAGCAGGTCACCTTTCACGCACTTCTTGAGTAGTTCTTCCAAAAATATCAGAAGGGGGACGGATTCTCCATTGGATTTCTCAAGGTTCGGCTTCTTGAATTTCTTGGGTAACCGGGCTCTAGGGAACAAGGATAGGCGGTCCAGATTCCAATTGCCTCCTCACCTCTTTGTGGTCCTCAACAAATTTCCAAACCTTCGAGGCTCCTCTTCCTCTCCCTTAGATCTTTCTACCTTCACGCCACCATTCTGAACCGTTCCGCTGCTTCTCATGATGTCACGCCTTGAATCTTGTCCCCTAATCCTCGCTCGGGTGCCGTCAATGGTTTACTCACTGTCCGTAGGGGTCCCACAACCGTAGTCATCTTGAGGGAATCTTCTTTGCTCATGTTGCTCTAGATTGAAGGGGTATTAAAGTATAAAGGTTCCGGGTACCCAAAGGGGGTTCGAAAGTTTTTTTTTAGGGAGTGTAGGGATGAAAGGGGCACTCAATTCACATTTACTTGAATAACAATCACCCAGAATGCACATAACACTTATTGATTCATTATGCATGAGATGCTCAGGGTATGTAGCTGGTTGGGGGCTAAAAAGACTACCGCTAAGGAATAGTTTGGCCTACTCACATGTGATAAAAGATATCGCGTGAGGTCCAAGGCCCATTAATCCCTATCATTGCATGAGCAGCGAGAAACCAGTTCCCACAAGCCACTATCGCTTAAAGAAAGTATTGTAGCGAACTTGGATCCCCTGGCCCTCTTATGGTAAGGGCTTCACAACATTTATCATGAATGCAGGGCACTTATGATGACACATAAGAAAGGCATACAGAAATTCAATAATTTCACAAAGTTTCTTGAACCCTCAAAGTCCCCAACGGAGTCGCCAGCTGTGAATACCCGACCCAAAATCACTTGGGCCTATTCACCTTTCCTTTACATCTTCTTCTTAACCATCATCCAACATCTTTGGAGTCGCCATCCAAATTTTATTAAGGGACAAAAACTTGGGAAAAACCCTTCATGTGACTCCATTTAGGCAGCTAGATAACGAACCAAAGATGCTGGACCCGAAGATTCGTCAAGGATGGGAAGCAATTAGGCACCCATCCATGTTGGGGCGAAACTTTGTGCAATTAGAGGATTTTGTGTGCCTTGTGCAAGTGTGCAAGTGTGAGCACCAAAACACATAATAACTGAATATTAAAAAAAATGGGAGAAGAAGAAGATTGGGCTTAAGTTTCCACCACTAGAGACCAACTACGTACCCCGATGACCGGGTTCAAAGCCCACGTAGTTCTTTACATGGCATCACAATAATCACATCACCATCAACATCAATATCTCAACAATAATTGGTCAGACAAAAAGGGATTAGGATTACCTCTTGTAGCCCTCCTCTAGCTCCTTGGTTTGGGTTGTGCTTCCCACACAATTTCCTCCCACTCCTCAACTCAATCTTGGAGTTCTTCTTGATTTTCCCCTTTGTTGCCTTCAATGGATGATGCTACCCACGAAATTCTGTCAGAGTTTTGCCTATGGAACTATTTCTTAAGCTTGGAGATATAGAGTTTCTCCAAGCTTCAAAGCTTTATGAAGAGTGTTTGTGTAATAGAATGTGTGTCCTTTGAAATGTGATAGAGGGGTCCTATTTATAGTGTTCTGGGTAGCCTAGTGGCATGGACCAACTTAGTGATCAAGGTAATGGCAAAAAAATCTGGGCCAAAACCGAGTAGAATCAGATTACGGCCAAAAATCGGGTTGGAAACGCGTTTTTGGGTGTGCATGACCGCCATGGCCGGCGGCCATCCTGTGGATGACAGCCAGGCCGGGCGGTCATGGGTGGAAGACCGCCCAGGCCCGGCGGTCATCCCGAGATAACCGCCCGCGCCTACGCATCTCACCCGTTCTCTCCTTTTCGGTCCCGATTCTCCCCTAATTCCTCCCTGATTGATCGTACTGCGTAATTAACCCCTAGACATCCCAGAATCCTCCGCTTTCTTGATTACTACTCCTCTCAATCATCTCTTAATTGACTAAGTACACATTGATTCCTCATTTTAAGCAAAAATCATACCAAAAACATTCTTGCTATTAAGGAATGATTTAACTCTGATTTTCCACGAAAATGAGAGCTAAATTTGTCTGTAAGCAAGGTGTTGATGGGTTGTGCAACTCTGAAGAAAAGTCCATACCTTATTAAATTGGACCCTTACATTTATCTTCAACCCAAGAATAAATATAAGTGGGTTTAATAAGTAAACAAGCCCAAATTTAATGAGATAAAATACATTTTAGCAATTTAGTCCTTAACATATCCTATGATTAAATCGTCTCATTAATCCTAGGCATATAAAAGTCTTAATTACTATAACGTATAAATTCTACAAAAATTAAACCCCATCCATGCTTCAACCCAAGACTAACTAATCAATCCTATGATTCAAACATGTCTGGAGTCTAATCTCAATATAATTTTCATGGGTCAAATTTGGGTGTTCACAGGCATATACCCCGAGATTGCATGGGCAGGCCAAACGTAGACCCCTGGTCAGGCATCTGCTGACGTGGAGGCTGCTCGGGTTTTTGCGTGTGTTACTGTAGCAAAATGACGTCGTTTTAAGTGAGAAAACGTCACTGTTTCATGCCACGTCGGATACAGGGGCTTAATGGGACCCACTTAACTTAATCCCCAAATTTTGCACGAACCGAACCGCATCGGGTCCATGATAGAAGAAAACCTGATTAATTTTTTGGAAAATACCCAAATGTCTAAAATTAAATTTTTTCAGGTTTTACAACAATAAGTTCATAAAATATATTTTTCCCCTTTAATCTTCTCTTACTTTTTAATCTTTTCTTACAAATATTTTTTTTAAAAAAATAAAAGTAAAAAAGAAGAAAACAATAAACATCAGTCCAAAGAACAACGACCACCGACCCCCTCCCCCACAACTGACCACCACCACTACCACCCTCCTCCTCAAACACCCACACAAAAATCCTAAATCAATCTCCAACCAGCACCATTCTCTTCACCATAAAAATCCCAAAATTTTCTCAAACAAAACATCTAACCATGTTTGAAATGCCCCGACCCGTATTTACTGTACACAGTAAACACGTGCCGGAACTGTGACAACCCAACCCAACAAAGCCCAGCATACAGTGTGTACAACAGATATCCGGGCTCAACAGCCCATAATAAAAACAACAATAATAATTCAACCGGCCCAATGGCCCAATAATAGCAAAACAATGCACAGCGAAAGACTTAATAACTCACAAAGACACTATATGCGACACATGATGCAAACTATGGATCCAAGCCCTGTCCAAGGGATAGCGCCGCAGCCTGTCTGGAATGCATCAAACCTGTACCACAAATAACTCATCCTACAGGATGAAAGCCCGTAGGTGAGGGGTGAGTCCGAAGTGCCCACCAACCAAGGATAAATAGTGATATGCAGGCAACCGTAATACTTAAAAGCAAACACAGACAAGTAATAACGTATCTCAATAGATTGAGCCAAGACCAAAAGAATAATTATTATTAATTCAAATTTTATCTTTCGGGCCCCTATCACTGGACAAGCTAGGGTCGTACCAGGTTATCAATTAATGCCGGATGCCAGGTCAAAGAACCATACCAAATCATACCATACCGGGACCACGTCCCAATTTACCAAATCACACCGGGTTCAACAACCCAAAATACCATACCGGGATCAACATCCCAAAACCGGATATTCGGTATATCCGAACCACTGGGTATTCGGTATACCCCAACCACAGGCATCAACATGCCAACCGGATATTCGGTATATCCGAACCACTGGGTATTCGGTATACCCCAACCACAGGCAACACCATGCCAACCAAATCAAGTAACCAAACCAAGTAACCGACCACAGCATCCCAAAATTAATTTTCAAACCATCGGGTCGTACCACTACTTCCCACATATATCATCATCTCATATCAATTCCAACTTCCAATTTCTAATTTCCATTTCTCAATTATCCACAGTCAATAGTTTATTCCAATTATCCAATCACAACACTGTCTACTGACAACAATCACAATATCCATAACAGTCAAACAATTATCCAACCTCTTATTAGCTCAGGTTACACAATAGACCAATTCATCAACAGTTTCATAACATCAATTACTCACAGACCAACATCAATCACAACACCGTATCCAAGAGTCCAATAACAGTCAACGCAGCGGTTCAATCAAGCAAATCAACATCATAGCAACAACAGCAATAACCATAGCAGCCATATAACTAACACAATTCCATATTATCAAATATCCATCAACAATACATATAACACCAATTATTCACAATTAACAGTTCATCACATTATTCACATGACCAGTAACACAGTCCAACAACAACAACATCAGTAACCATAACAGTCAAATAACCAATAATGACCCTCTCAGCAGTTCATTCAAACAACAAAACACACAAAGTATCACAGGCACATATCAAGGGTTATCCATCCTCACCTTGGCCGATTACTCAACTCCGGAAACAATGATCGGTCCGACGCCGGCTCCTCGGGAAACTGCCCAATATCCGAACCTATACCACAAAACAATATACACTCACATAAATGCACATAATCGGTATACTATGATGCCCAAACTGCGAAATAATCCCATCCCGATTATATATTTTTTATTATCATTTTTACCGAAAATACTATACCGTACGTATTTCCGAATATAATTTCGGTACCATACTTTAATTAAACTCTCTTCAAAATATTTCATAAAATAATATAATTTTTCCAAAATAGTAATTACCATAATTTTTCTAGAAATTATAACATATATATAGTTTCCTAAATATTTTTATAAGACTATTTATCATATAACAATTTCTTTCCAAAAAATAATAACTTGTATACATATTTTTAGAATATAAAATACCATATTTACAGAAATTTTTCACACATATATTTTTCACCGAAATTTATTTCCCAAAATTATTTATGTTAACGTACATATATACTTTCCAAAAGTATTATTTACTCTATATTATTTTTTTCAAAGGATATAATTATATCTTGTCAAATTAATTAATCTGTCTATTTTTCTAGAAATTATATAATTTATAAAACCCTATACATTTTTTTCCAGATAATACATTTTATAATTATATAGGTATTTCAGTTATTTTATTTTATTATTTTTTTATTAAATAACGGACTGGGCCAAATAGTGCCAGTCCAGACCCATCACTTAGACCCAGCCTACGCCCTAAACAGGAACCCAGGCATAAGCCCATGTGACGAGCCCAGGTGAGCCAGCCCATCCGATCTCATGGCCACCAGCCCAACAAGTCCCAAAGGCCCAACACAATACCGGGTCGACCCGCCCGTTACACGGGTCTTCTCCAACCCGTGGTGGCTCACCTCGGGTCCTTGCAGGCGGCGACGATCGGCGGCGTCGGCAGGAGCGCGAGGCGAAGGAGACGACAACGATGCAAGGACGAACGGTGTTGGTTGTTGGAGCGGCGGTCAACAACGGCTGGGAGGTGGTAAACTCGGCGGCTTCGTCGCGAGGGAAGGAGACGGATCCGAGTTGGGTCCTCCTCGTCCAAGGGCGGTGGTGCACCTTGCTCGAATGGCTGTGACGCCGATCTGCAGCGGTGAACAAGAAGAGGAAGACGGGCGTCGGGTGGCATGGAGGGGGCGAGGGGGTTACGGTGGCAGCAGGTTGCAGGGGTGGCTCACGGTGGTCTCGGTTCACGCCTCCTCTCCTTCTTTTCCTTTTTTTTCTCTCTTTTTCCTAATTTCCTCTCTTCTATTTTTTTTTTTCTCTCCGATTCTCTCTTTCTCTTTTTCTTATGTCTTTCTTTCTTTTCCTCTCCCTGCCTTTCTCTTTTTTTTTCTTTCTTCTTCTTTCTTTTTTCCTCTCTTTTGTTTTTCTTCTCCTCTTCTTCCCTTCCTGATTCCTGCTTTTAAACTGTTTTTTTTTTTACTACTCAACATGTGAACCGTCAATAATGCAAATCGTCTGCATTACGGAGCGAGTCCGGTCCGGACCAGAAAATAACTGTTACCCCCCTTTAGTTATTTTCCGGTGTGATTTTTTCCGAAAATCCCAGGACCCGAAAAATACCAACTTAGGCCCGAAAAATCCACGAAAAAATCACGAGCGCGGGAGAACTCTCGATTTCGAAAAACTACGCCCGATTTACCTTGAATTAATTACCCAAGATTAATTCAACAGTAAATCACGGTAAAAAGACTTTTACAGTCCCGGTAAAAATCAAAAATTTTACCCGGGCTGTTACAGTCTACCCACCTTAAAAAAATTTCGTCCCCGACATTCCGTCTTATCCGTGGGTCCTACCACGATAAGATTCTGGCACACTCTGCCAAGTGTCCAACCTCAACCCGAGATACCGCTTATACCCTTAAGCGACATCTCGTCCTTTATAAGAACCAAACCTCATGACTGGCATACTCACACACAGTCATGAACTCTCCACTGAGATGAAGAACTACCTCAGACTCCGAGAACAACAGCTACATCGGTGGCACTGCCTTCCCGACAAGCTCCGATGAAGAACCTCCAAAGAAGTGCTTCAAGACGAACATCGTCGACCTGAAGGAACACATGGTGGTCTCTTGAAGACGTCGGAAGAAGCGTGCTCCCAAAGAAGCTGAGGATCGAAAAGGCAAAGCGACGGCTGAAAGCAGCACACCGCAGCAAACTCTGATGCAGCTGAACGTCTCACTGAAGAAGATCAGCTCGGCGGTGGCGCAGATCGAACTGGCGTGTGCGGAGCTCTTCCCTCACATGAAGAACGTTCAAAAACTTGTAAAAGACTTAGAGAAGCATGTAACTCAATAGAGTACTTCTTCTCCGTTTGTAAAACTTTTATGATATAAATAAAATAAGTTTCCTTTTTTAAATCAAAATCTCTTGTGTTATGAAATCTTATGTTAAACGGAAAATTAAAACATCTCAAGGCAAATTAAAACTTAACAATAAAAATATAAAATCAAACATAAAGAAATCAAAAATAAAACTCGTTTAACAAAATCAAACAAAAAGGAATTAAAACAAAACATGTTTTCTTGATCAGCGCCCATATCGGTCCTAAGCATCCTCGATCCCATGAAACGTGACATACGGAGCTAACGGTGACGATCACGAGAGCGTCCTGTGTCCCTCGAAAGAGACGTTATCCATTTTTCTGCAAATTCCGCATGAGCCAAAAACATCTATCAGGTCTCGTATCTCTCCACGATGTCCGAAGAGCTGTAAGCTTGTCGCACATGCACTTTACTCGAGGTACGGTCCCATCAGTCTAGCCTCAACGGTCACGGATGCATGTGATAAAAGATGCAAGAAAATATAGTAATACCATAAAAAGAAAGGACAAAGTAGCCAGAGTGAAAGAAAATCATAAGATGGAAAAAGGCTGAAAAACTCTGGCATTGTAATCCAAAAAACGTATAAAAAAGCAAAGCAATAAATGAGGCAACGGCAAAATTTTCAAAAAGCAAAATCTTGAAAATCGAAAACAATAATCACGCTCCCCATAAGTGTATAAAATACAGAGCGGTGAAGTGTAAATTATCAAAAGCATTTAAAAACAACAAAACATCCAGGCAACCAAAACCACAACGTTCAGCAAAAAGAAAATACCCACGCTTCCAAACAACATGTCTGCTCCTTCATTCGTCTTCTTCGTCGAAGGTGCCAACCTAGGCAGAAGGAACCGACTGGCCTACAGCATGGTCAACGAGCGTCCAGATGAACTACCGAACGAGCTCGGTAGGATGCCGCATCTAGTCTTCGTCGACGAACTCTACTCGTCGCGGTTCTTCATCACTCCCATGGAAAAGACCTTCTTCCTGGACGACCATGGCACTCTGAGGACCTCCTACTACGGCTCAGCAAACTCCATCATGTTCTTCATCTCGGAAAGACTTCAGGAGTTCAACCTGGAGTCCACTTGCCATACCTGGAGCAAGGTACCTACTACCAGCTCTCGATGACGGCCCAAAGCATGCCCAGAGTCACTCGTCTGCCCGTAACTTGGCCAAAGGCCCGTCTACTGGTGTAGAACTGCAGAGGAGTCGCAAGGCGTTCCCAGGAGTTCTCGCGTACCCTGAGGGACCTGAAGAACCAATACAAGCCGAACATGGTTCTTCTGACGGAGACCTAATGGCAACCTCAAGACGATCACGGTCTCATCCCACTCCGGTTCCCTCAAGCAAACCGGTTCGAGCTTCCCGGCCAGAATAACGCAGGCGGCCTGTGGTTCTCATGGAGCAACAGTATCCAGGTCAACATCAACAATGATCCTAACAGCTTCAGGGTCAACGTCGTTCCAAGGTGATAAATGTATTTTTTTATATAAAATATCAATGTAATATTTCTGTTTGTAATGATAATATTTGCAATATTAATAATATTTATATTTTCGCTTATTTATGGCATCATTACCTCTTGTGTGTATGTTCTTCGACAGCTGGCGTCCCTTGACTGGATTCATAGTGCACTAACTAAATGATATAAAATGATAAACAAATAGAGCAAACTATGCAAACAAGACAACAAACACACAAGGACTGCCCAACATGAAACACCCGTGTCCCAACTTTTATAATAAAATACTTAAACTCATGGAAATTACCAAAATACCCCCTGAAACCAAGGACACGTAATCCAATATCAAATCATTATCTGGAAAGAGATTCTTAATATTCCGAGATGTCATAAAGAACAAATACAAAACCGGCTTAACAAGCGTCAAGTCAACCCGGCCTCCTGCCGATACATCATCAAATACCAAATCCCGGTAACCCGCCAATAAAATAGTCAAAATCAAAATGACATCTCATCAAAATCCAATGCAGTGGAAGATATAGATAAAATAATGCAAAAGCAAAAATGAGATGCAAGTCGGCTCTATGGATCCAACCGGGAGAAGAAGCACAGCTACCTGCTGAGATAACCACGTCCGTACTCTGGAAGGGTAGAAAGTGACTGCACGCTAACGAAGAGTCTGAAAAACAACATTGGCGATTATGTGAGTCGCCTACTCAGTGAGCAGTATAAATCTAATTATGTTGGTGTGCAGAGACAAGTTCGAAAGGAAAGAAGAGAAACAAGACTAGTATGCAAACATACAACAACCAGTACTAACATGCCAAGTCATTCAAGCAAACAGTTCATTATTCTCCATCTGTTGTGTGTTAAGTTTTCTTATTATAATTTATTATTCAGGGCCCCCTACTGTGTGCGTCGAGCTAGGTCCCGTTTCATGAGACAACCAGGCATAAGCCCAAATAAAACCAGGCACGAAGCCCAAACATATCCGTAGAGAGAGAGAGAGAGAGAGAGAGAGAGAGAAAGAGGGAGGTAGAAAGGGGGAGGTAGAAGGAGGGAGGTAGAACCGGTCATTACAGAACCATATGCTAATCCTCATATCACATGCTATCCCGCATGCAAACCCGAGGGGTATCACTTCCCGCTCGAACCAACCAGTCATCAGCACACAGTAGCCTATCTTCTACTGTACATTATCTTTATTCACAAGTTATGAGTTTATGTGTGCCAAGAGTTGTGATCTAACAGGGTTGTGTGAATAATCAACTCAATCAAATATCCGGGTCTCCGACCCACAATACATCACACAAAACACCCAAAATCACTCCACATGTCATTTTCCATAACCATCCAAAAATTCATGCTCAAAAGCAAACAGTAACACATAGGCACACAATACGGATCACAGCATGTTAGCAAACAGGCATGCAACTCAAACAGACCAATCCAACAAGCTCATGCATGCAAACATAAAAAGACGTATAAAGTCACCTCAACGACGGTTATCATGTGGAGCTTTTCCCAAAACAGATCCTCCAGCTCCCGAGGTGTTACCCGTGCCTGAATACCGGCACACACAAATATTACAAAACAATTACCACCAAAACATGCATGCATGATCTCTAAGTGCTCAACTGGGTTAAACCCGTCCCTAGCTAGCCAATTATGTAATCCCCAGGTCCAAGCCCGACAAGATGTTCTCTCACCTAAACTCCGAGTATGAGGACCTAAGGTTCTCCGGGCTTAAGCCCAACTAAGTCCAAAAGTCGCTTCCGGGCCTATGGTCCACTCATTATTTCCTTAACAAGTTCCTGGGCCTAAAGCCCATCTAAGTTCAAATTCAATTCCGGGCCTAGGGCCCACTTCCTTAAGTCCATAATTAACCAAGTATAAAGTTGGGCTCAAAGCCCGTTACTTAAATCCAAGATCAACCCGAGCCCAAAAGTTCCCGGCCTATGGTTCTACCCGTGTCTGTAAACTCCCGGTTATACACACTCACAGCCCCGCACCCGGTATTCCACTAAACATCCTTTATTTTCCGATACAACAATTATTCCTACCTAAATTATTACATGCCATGAATGTACATCAAATTACACTTCGAGGTAATACCGTTTAATGCCGGAATAAAACCCGAGCCTTCGCCGGAAAATTCCCGAGCCTCGCCGGATTCCGGTGAACCTTGCCGGAACTCACCCAAGAACTGCCACAACCAACAACAACAACATTCTCACATCACTCCAAAACAAGTACACAACACTATACCCCACAAATCCTTAAAACAAAATACAAAAAAAAATACAAAATGGGTCCTTACCCGGAAATTGGAATTCCACCGTCCAACACACCCAAAAATCCGAGCTTGCAACCTTCCTGCCCGGAAAGGACTCGCCACCAACAATTCCACGCAGCCACTGCCCACCGATGCTCGCAACCATGCACTCACAACAACCCGACGACCTACTGTCGGAAACAACCCCACACACACGACGACCACCAACGATCACCAATCGACAGCAAGCAATACACACAGCACAACCCACACGCACACAAACAACCAATCTTCATAACACCCATCAACCCCAATTAAACAAAGCCAAACCCGATTAGACAACCGGCCAAAAGAGAAATAGAGAAAAGAGAAAGAAGGAAGAAAGGACGTCGAGCTTACCAGCGACGTCAGTGGAAAACCCCGAGCCTCCACACTCCCGAATCGCCACAGCACCACACGGCCAAAAGCAGTGCACCCATGCCGACGAGCAGACCCGGCCACCCAACCGCGATGCACAACGACGACAGGCGACGACGGCGACGCGAGCCAGACGGGTCGCGACTTGGTGGCGGCGGTGACGGCACAGAGTAACCGGAGAAGAAGGAGCCCGGCTGTGTGGAGAGAAGAAAAAGAAAGGAACAAGGCGGCGACGAGAAGGCGACAAGGAAAGGATGGGAAGGATCGAACGGAAACCGTGGAAGAGGGAGAGGAAGATGAGGGGAAGTGAGAGAGAGAGAGAGAAGGAAGAAGGAAGGGAGGTAGGAGCGGCGGCGAGGAGAAAGATAAAGAAAAAGAAAAGAGAGGAAGGGAAGAAAAAGGGGTATGGGGCTAGGGTTGGCCGCCCTAGTGGACGACCCTCGCCCGCTTAGGTGCGGTCAACCCCCTACCTGGTCAACGCCCCTCATCCTTTCTTTTTTTTTAAACCAAAATGACGTAGTTTCAATGAAACTACTTAAAAACACATCTCCCAACTTCAAATCCCGATTTAACTCCAACGAGGGTTCGATAAGGAAGAGACCCGACATAAAACCCAATAATTCGAGGTAAAATAATTCATTTCCTTGCCCAAAAATCCAAAAATTCCTCAAGGACAAAATTGGAATAAAAATTCCGAAAATTCCGAAAATGCGTTATAAAAAATCGGGGCTTTACAGTTCTACCCCACTTAAGAAAAATTTCGTCCTCGAAATTACAAGATATGAAACATCAAAACAAATGGGGATACTTTTCCCGCATATGGGACTCAACCTCCCAAGTAGCCTCATTCGGGGAATGACGGCTCCATCTGACCCGAACCATCGGAATAACACGACTCCTCAACTGTCGCTCCTCCCGAGCTATAATCTCAATCGGCTCCTCAACATAGGTCAAATCCTTAGAAACCTCCACCTCTGTCAGGGATACAACATGACTAGGATCAGACCGGTAACGCCTCAGCATCGAAACATGGAATACATCATGTATGCGCGACAGCTCCTCCGGTAAAGCCAACCTGTAAGCCAGCGGACCAATCCGCTCCATGATCTCATAAGGACCAATATAACGAGGGCTCAACTTGCCCTTCCTCCCAAACTGGATAACACCTCTCCAGGGAGCAACACGGAGGAAAACTCTGTCACCTACATTGTACTCCATCTCCCGACGATGCTTATCGGCAAAACTCCTTTGCCGGTCCTGAGCAGCCCTCATGCACTGCTTAACCACCTCGATCTGATCAACAGTCTCCTGGAATAGTTCCGGACCAACCACCTGTCTCAGACCTTCCTCATCCCAACAGATCGGACTACGACACTTCCGTCCATGCAAAGCCTCATAAGGCGCCATACCGATACTAGAGTGATACCCGTTGTTGTAGGCAAACTCAACTAGCGGTAATGTTTCATCCCATGAACCACTGAAATTGAGCACACATGCTCTAAGCATATCCTCTAGCGTCTGTATAGTCCTCTCTGACTGTCCATCGGTCTGCGGATGGAATGCAGTACTAAAATTCAGCTTAGTACCCAAAGCTGACTGCAAGCTCTTCCAGAAGTGGGAAGTAAATCTCGGATCCCTGTCCGACACAATGGATAGTGGAACTCCAAGTAGACGGAAAATACCCGAAACATATAACCTCGCCAGCTTATCCATTGTATCCGTCTGCTGAATCGAAAGGAAATGAGCTGATTTGGTAAACCTGTCAACAATGACACAGATAGCATCATGTCGACCCCGAGTCCTCGGTAACCCGATCACAAAGTCCATAGTAATATGCTCCCACTTCCACTGCGGAATAGTCAAAGATCTCAACTTGCCGGCAGGAGCCTGATGCTCGGCTTTCACCTGCTGACAAGTCATACAACGAGCCACAAACTCCGCAACATCCTTCTTCATCCCGGGCCACCAATAATGACTCTTCAAGTTCTGGTACATTTTGGTGCTACCAGGATGCATAGCATATGGCGCAT